>ML793957.1:489977-515052 GCA_009831015.1 Picea engelmannii
TGATTGCTGTTCGTTATGATATATGCTTTATGGTTACAACACTGGTTTTCACAGTAAAGACTTACTGCCACTAAGATTAATGATTCAAAGTAAAAATTGAGAGAAATTGTTAATAATTTACAATAACTGATTCACCCCCCCCCCCTCTCAGTTATTTCATACCTGTAACAGAACCTAACTGTGAAGGAGATGAAATTATCCATCATTGTTGGGTATGTGTTATATTCTTTGTTGGGCATGGAGGGGGGTTGTAGAGGGGTGATAGCTCCCCTACGTGGGGGTTCGGGGGAAACTCCCCTGAGATTTGTTTTTCCTCAGGAAATTTGTCTCCTTTTTTTCCTCATTTTTCGTATTGCCTCGATTTTTATGTCAATTGTTGGGCGGTTTTTCAGCACATGTTTTTTTTCCAATGGTATTCTATTTTTGGTTAAGGAATTATGTTTATTGACTAATCCAGGTCATTGGGTTAGGGTTTTGGATGTCATTGGCTCTTATATGTATATTGTATTGTAAACAATGTATGTTGTAAATGAATATAGAATATGATGGTTTTCCCGGTTTGGGTTTCCAGGGGAAAAATCTCTGTGTAATGTGTGTATTTTCCATTGTATCTTTTATGTTCTTTTATTGAAAATCAGTTTGCAGTAACTCATTGTAAAAGGTTAAAATCTACATTTGGTATCAGAGAAATTATTTTCTTCAGGGGGATGCCTTTGTGGTCAAGGGTTTGGCTTGAGGCTGTGATAAGCCTTGTTATAGTGGGAGATCTGCAATATTGATTCTTCAGGTGAAGATAAATGGCGAGCAGTTTGAAAATGGAGATCGAGAAGTTTAATGGGAAAAGTTTTGAGTTGTGGAAGCTTAATATGGAAGATCTGTTGGTGGACAGAGATCAGTGGATTGTGGTGGATCCAGGTACTGCACCTACAAGAACTTCAAAAAATGACTAGAAAAAGTTGGATCAGAAGGAGAAGAGAACAATCCGACTATGTATTTCATATTCAATATTATTGAATGTGTCATAGGAAGCTACAACCAAGGATTTATGGGATAATTTGGGGAAGTTGTATCAGTCCAAGTCTCTAGTAAATAAGTTATTCCTGAGAAAGAAGTTGTATAACCCGAGGATGCGAGATGGAGACTCAGTGGTAGAGCATTTGAACACCTTCAATAGTGTGGTAAGTCAGTTAGTATCTGTTGATATTAAAATTTCAGATGTAGATAAGTGTATTAGTTTACTGTTCTCTTTACTAGACTCATGGGATAGTCTAGTTGTAGCCATAGGCAGTAATTCAATTTCCTTGAATTTTGATGAAGTGGTCTCATCCTTTTTGTCGGAGGAGATGAGACAGAAGAACATGGAAGGACAGAGCACAGATGCATTATTTGCAAGAGGATGCTCCTATGAAAGAAATAGATCTAATTCCTCAAGTGTGAGATGTAAGTCTAAGGGTATATCCAGATCTCCCGAAAAGTTTGTAAAGCTATGTTGGAGATGTGGAAAATGAGGGAACTACAAGAAGCCATGTAGATCCAAAGTTGAGAAAAAGAGGGAATTTGAAGAAGCTCCTTCTATATAAGAAAATACCTCCAAGGAAGAAGGAGGGGATGTGTACTTGGATTCTTCAAGAACACATGTAGATCATGAGACATGGTTGGTTGACCCAGGTACATTCTTTCATATGATTCCCCATAGGGACTAGTTCTGTGAATATGAAAGTTATGATGGAGGTAATTCTTTCCTAGGTGATGAATCGACAACCAGAATCATAGGACGAGGAAAAGTCAACTTGAGGCTCATAGATGGAAGGATTAAAACACCACCTCATGTTCTGCACATCCCAGGATTGGACATAAATTTGATTTATGTAAGAAAAATGGATGATGTAGGGGAAAAACCAATATTTGAAAAGGAAACCCGCAGGATTGTTCGAGGAACAATGGTGTTGTTGAAGGGAGTTCGGTTTGGAAATATGTATAAGATGGAAGGAAGCCCTATTAGTGATGAGTGCAATAGTTCCATTTTTATTGATATTGGAATTGAAGAAGAAAGAACCCATATAGTATCTGGAGAAAAGGTTATGTTGTGGCATCAAAGACTGGGGCATATCGGAAAGAAGGGTCTTCAACTACTACATGGTAAAGGTATAGTTGAAGGTATGTCTAACTTATCTTTAGATTTTGATTTCTATGAACATTGGGTATATGGGAAGCATAATCAGGTAATATTCCCCTCTTGTGCAACGAAGGTAGAAGGAATTTTACAGCTAGGTCACAGTGATTTGTTTGGACCTGTGTCGGTTCCATCATTGGGAAAATCTATGTAATATGTCTCATTTATAAATGAATTCTATAGGAATACTTGTATATATTTTCTCAGGAAGAAATATAAAGTCTTTGACATGTTTAAATAGTTTAAGCCTCTTGTTGAGAATCAAATAGAGAAAAAAATTAAACTGTTAAGGACAGATAATGGTGGAGAGTTCTGTGGGAATGAATTTGAAGAATTATGTAAGAATTTTGGTATAACAAGGAAGAAGACTACTCCATATACACCTCAATAGAATGGAGTTGTAGAAAGAATGAATAAAACACTAATGGAAAAATAAAGGTTCATGCTCAGTGGTGTCAGGTTAGGGAAAGAATTCTGGGTAGAGGAAGTGGGTATTGCATGTTACCTGGTCAACAAATCACCCTTGTCAACACTGGATGACAAGACTCCATAAGAGGTATGGACTGGTAAAAACACTTCTCTTACACATCTCAAGGTATTTGGCTATGAGGCCTATGTTCATGTTCCAAAGGAAAACAAGAGTAAGCTAGATAAGAACGATAAAACATGTATCTTTATTGGGTATAAAGATGGTCTTTAAGGTTATAAGATTTGGAACCCAGAAACTAAGAAGGTTGTGTATAGCCTAGATGTGGTATTTATAGATATAAAAGATGTTGTCAAACAGGATTCCTACCAAGTAAGGAAGAACCATAAAAAATATAGTTTGATTTAAAGGATGATGAATCAGACTCTACATAAGAACGAGAATCATAAGAAGAAGATCCTCATACTGCAGTATTGAGGAGATCATTTTGGTAAATAAGGAAACTGAAAAGGTATACTCCACCTGATTTTTGTTCAAATTTGGCTTTGTCTATTACTTATGATGTTCCTAGAATTTCCAGGGAGGCAGTGCATTCATAGAATGGAAAACTTTGGGAAAAAGCCATGGATGAATAAATGGAAGCCTTGGATAAGAATGAGGCTTGAGATCTAGTGGAGTTCCTGACTGGAAGAAATGACATTGGAAACAAATGGGTATTTAAAAAGAAGTTGAATGCAGAAGGAAAAGTTGAGAAATATAAATATTGGTTAGTAGCAAAGGGTTATTCCCAGGTTGAAGGAATTGATTTTGGTGATATTTTTTCTCTCGTTGCCAAGTTAACTTCTATTAGATTTATGTTATATATTGTTGTTGCATTTGATTTTGAAGTAGAATAGATGGATGTGAAGACATCATTCATACATGGGGATCTAGAAGAAGAAATCTATATGAAGCATCCATAAGGCTTTGGTGTGAAGGGACAAAAGGAGTTGGTATGCAAGATGAAAAAGTCCTTGTATGGTTTAAAACAATCACCAAGGATGTGGTATCAAAAAATTGATACTTATATGTTGGGACTTGGCTTCACAAGAAGCAAAGAGGACCATTGTGTGCATTTTAAATTAATTGGTGATAATTTGATTTATTTGGTCTTGTATGTGGATGACATGTTGCTGATAGGAAATAACAAGGAGATTATCCAGGATGTGAAAACTCAATTGTCCTCTAAATTTGACATGAAGGATCTCGGTGCTGCAAATTTCATTTTGGGCATGGAAATTAAAAGAGATCGGGAAAAGAGGAAACTATGGTTAAATCAGAGAAAATATGTTGAGACAATATTGCATAGGTTTAATATGCAGGAATGTAAACTGGTCAATATCCCTATTCCTATTGGTGTAAAGTTATCTTTGGATTAGTGTCCCAAGACACATGAAGAGTAGGAGGACATGTCTCGTGTTCCATATGTGAGTGAAGTTGGAAGTTTGATGTATGAAATGGTATGTACTATACCAGACATTGCACATGCAATGGGAGTTTTGAGCAGGTATATGTCAAAACCAGGGAAGGAGCATTGGACAATAGTAAAAAGGGTTTTCAGCTATTTGCGTGGCACTGCTAGCTATGGATTATGCTACCAAGGAAGACCAGTATTGGACAGAGTGTTGGACATACATGTCTTTGTGGATTCATACTAGGCTAGAGATCTGGATCATAGGAGATCTACAAGAGGGTATGTGTTTAACTTGTTTGGAGGAGTAATCAGTTAGATGAGCAAAAGACAATTTGTAGTGGCACTTTCAACTACAAAATTTGAATGCATGGAAACCAATCATGCAAGAAAGGATGGAATATGGTTAAAAATATTGTGTTCAGGTATTGGGTTGGTACAACAAGCTGTAAGGATAGATTGTGACAATCAAAGTGCAATTTTTATGGTGAAGAACCCGAGTTATCATTCAAAATCAAAGCATATTGATGTTCAATATCACTTTGTGAGAGACATGATTGAAGAAAATAAATTATTGTTGATGAAGGTGGAAAATTTGAATAATTTCTTAGATTCATTAACAAAATCTGTGAGCACTTAGAAGTTCTCTTGGTGTAGTGGATCTATGGCCATTGCTTCCCTGGATTGTTGACTATGTAACTTTGTAACCCCCTGTATGCAAAGAAAACAACAAGTGGGAGAATGTTGGGTATGTGTTATATTATTTGCATTACTAGCTATAGTTTTTCCTCGGGAAACATGTCACCTTTTTTGCCTCTTTTTTTTGTGTCACCTTGATTTTCATGTCCATTGTTGGGCGATTTTTCAGCACATGGTTTTTTGCCGATGGTTTTCTATTTTCGGTTAAGGAATTAGGGTTGTTGACTAATATAGGTCATTGGGTTATGGTTTTGTATGCCATTGGCTCCTATATGTATATTGTATTTTAAATAATGTATGATGTGAATGAATATAGAATATGATGGTTTTCCTAGTTTGGGTTTCCAGGGGAAAAATCTCTATGTAATGTGAGTATTTTCCATTGTATCATTTCTGTTCTTTTATTGAAAATATGTTTGCAGTAAATAATTTTACAAGGTTAAAATCTACAATCATATTTATCATTGTATTGTGACGAGTGAGTTTCAATGAACATGTTCGTCGTTCCCATAACATATTCATCGAAAATTTCCAGAAATAATGACCAGTGAAAGGGGCTAGCATTGATTTTTTTCAAACTATGCTTCTCTAGATCATGGACATGGTATGAGGAGGAACTATAAATGTCATGAGGAATACAATACGATTTTAGGACTCCCAAAGCATGCATAGGGTCTAAAACCACCACATAGGCCCTATAAATTAAATCTTTGGCCTATGTGTACTCATGAAAATGACACCATTACATGGATGAAATTTGTCAAAATTATTCTTTAATTTAACCCCATGGAGAGTGACCTATGAATGGGTCCAACATTGAAATTTTTTCAGTTTGTACTTATATGCACTGGAATTTGACATGGTTAGAGCATATGCATGTGTTAAAAGTAATGGAGGGTTTCAAGACTCAAATACGAGTCACACAAAGAATTTGACAATCAAACGAAAAAATTAGAAACTAACTCTGAAGGAGATGAAATTATCTATCATTGTATCTGTCGTCATCATTATAAATGTATTGCAATGAGGCCATTTCAATGAACATGTACATCATTTTTATAGCATATTCAATGGAAATTTCCAGAAACAATGACCAGTGAAAGGGTTCAACATTGAATTTTTTCAAACTATTCTTCTCCAAGTCATGGACATGGTATGAGGAGAAACTATAAATGTCTTAAGGCATACAATTTTCTTTTAGGACTCCCAAACCATGTGCAAGGTATAAAACCACCACATAGGCCCTATAAATTATATCTTTTGCCTATGTGTACTCATGATAATGGCACCATTACAAGGTTGTAATTTGTGGAAATTATTCTTTAATTTGATCCCGCTCATAGTGACCAGTGAATGGGGCCAACGTTGAATTTTTTTTAGTTTGTGATTGTATGCACTAAAATTTGACATGTTTATAGTAGATTCATGTGTTGATGGTATGAGAGTTTTTTGAGACTCAAATATGACTCATAAAAATAATTTGACAATCAAACGATACAATTAGAACCTAACTGTGAAGGATATGAAATTATCCATCATTGTATTTTTTTATCATTGTTATCATCGTAATGCGGTGAGGACAAAAAAACATGGATTTGTTTTAATTGATACTATAGTATGGCATGGATGCCCAAGAAAAAACATTGCAAGAATATCATGATAAATTAATATGATGTAGATGTTATAGTTCATCTACATGATTGAATATTATTGAAAGGTGGAAATGATTCATGAATGCAATTTTGTCTCTTGAAAGGTTCAATAATATATATAAAGTATTTTTTTTTAATGTATGTTGTATATTAATTACTCTTCATATTAATTTTTGAGTAGTTTTGTAGTATTTAATACAAACTTGCAAGTTTCGGTTATTCTAACTTAGCATAGAAAAAATTTAATATTATTTTTTAATTATTTTGAAAGAAAACAAATAGAATATGTTGTTGAAACCTAAAATATTATTAATTGTCCCTTGTAATAATTTAAAAAACCTCATATTCATGTGATGATACCTTATGTTACATATGTTTTGCTTAGCAATTACAAATTCCAATGTTTTGTTTCATCCACATAACTTGTCATTCCATTTACTTAGACAGTCAAATCCATTAATTCTCTTAATAGAAACAAAATATTCAATACTTGGTGTATTAAACTATACTAGTGTGATATTCTCACCCAACCCTCTTAGCCATGCGATGTGTATCCACTTAAACAACCATTAAAATTCCAAACCTTAAGAGACCATATGACCATAATCACAATAGAGGAGATATCCCTTGTAGGCATATAATTAATTAAATGCATGTGAAATGAAAAACAATGAAATGCAATGAAATATACAAGAACATAATCATATAAATTAATGGTAACCAAATTCCCATGAATAACTTGTCAAGTCTATGTGTTCACCTACAAGCACCTATCTCTCAACCTAAGTTTTCAATTTCTCTTTCACATCATATATTTTTGTCAATTTGGATTGATCAATGGCTAGAAAGAGAGAGCCTAACATGAGAAGTGTAAAGCATGAACATGAAAGGGTGATAGAGTGAATGACAAATGATATAAAGTTGAGGGAAATGATTGTTTACTTTCTTGATGACAGGAAAATGATGTACCTTTACACTCCCCATAATGGTTTCATTTAAGGTTCATAATGTAAAACTAGACAAAATCTTGAGTTGACACTTTTCATCTTCCCCTTTGGTGATATCCCAACCCCTCTTATGTTCTACTCATCCATCCAATCCCATTGTATATTGACATTAATATTTTATACTTTTCAATCTTTTCTGACTTACCAAAATGAACCACTAAAAAATTCATAAAGTATTTAAACTACATGCTTAATCAATGGGTAATATAGACTTGGCCTTAACTATGAAATAAAAATATATACTAACATATTTACACCATTTATTTGTGTGAGAATATATACCTGCATGGTTGATGACCCCTTAAATTTCTTAAATTTCCAAGCCAATAAGGTTATAAATAAATTAATTTTACTAAAAATTGAAAGGTAATATATTTATAAATAATTTAAATAATCCTTGACCAATTTTTTTTAGTTTAAAGGTGTTTCAGCCTACATTGATTTCACCCATTTCATGCTTGATTAGAATCAACCTATCACACTATGGAATCCCTTCCATGTTAGTTTCACATAATTTTCATGTGTAAATATAGTGTGATTAGACGTCTAGATCCATTTGAGGGACACATCTCATGTGAGAGATCCCATGAAGGACATACCCACAAATGTTGCCGATTGATCTAAATATACACCATTACAAGGTTGTAATTTGTGGAATTTTTTCTTTAATTTGTCCTCGTGCAAAGTGACCCGTGAATGCAGCCAACGTTGAATTTTTTTCAATTTCTACTTGTATGCACTTAAATTTGACATGGTTATAGTATATGCATGCGTTGATGGCATGGGAGGGTTTCGATACAAAGGGGAGACATTATTGTACATCATTTCTTATTTTTGGGATAATATCTTCAAACTTTGGCAAAAGTTGTGTCACCAAACTCTTCCAAGTCCAATTTTTGTAATTAGTCTACAATGTAAATTTCAAAATGCAAAAAGGACCTAATGGTTTTAAGTCAACTTAGAAATTTCACCTCTTAAACTAGAGAATTCTCGGATCTTAATTACCTTCTAAATTTTCTTAGATTTAAAGAAAGTAATATAATAATTACTCTCAGATTTAAAGCAAGTAAGATTGAAATTAATTAATCTCTTGTAAATGTGTAAGGAATTGAAATAATAATGTGATATGACTCAAAATATGGGAAATTAATTTTGATATTTGGATTCATTGTATATTTTTTAATATGGGACATTTTGTTCTAAAAGGGGCATTGGAGAAGACTTCGACAAGGAAAGGTGAGGGGATATGGGTTACCATGTACATTATGGGTTTTTACCACGTGGAGAACATGAAGGGTTTACCATGTAGACGAGGTTCAAGTGAGCAATCCTCATTGTGTTGAGAGAAGAAAGCACACAATTACCTCCATTTTTGAGTGAACCACATTGGTGCATCCTCCATTGGATGGAATTCCACATTTGTAATAGATAAGTCCTTTTTACTTTCATTTCTATTTAAATGAATATTAAGGAAGAAAATAGTATTCAATTAAATGAATAAATTGGATATCTATTCATTGTTATGTTATGATTTTGTAATGGACTAAGTTCTTTGATATTGTATTGCTACCATTATGTATTTTGTATGCTAAAAATACCATCAAATTAATAATATATATGTATGTTTTCTCTTTCCTTGCAAAATAACTATATGTAAAGCATGAATTAATAAGAGATTCAAAACTAGGGAAAATGTTCCCTTACATTTTGGATATTTAGTATAAGAACTAGTTTGGTTCATTGTACATTTATGTGGCAATTGTCAATTCCATGCATCTTATAAATACTTTTGTGAACCTGAAACACACTCTATTTAGCATTAAACATTTAAGAAACTCGGGCTCACATTTAGGGAATTTTTTCAAATCTTGAAACTTCCCAAAAACATTTACATGCATTTCGTGATGTGTTTCCACATTTTGGCTTGTTTCCAACCTAAAATGGATTTTTTGGGGGGGTTTTTCTTGCAACTTAGGCCCTATTAACCCCAAAATTTTCCCAAGAAAAATCCAGTTGTTAAACTTAGCAATGTTAATCCCTAACCGTGCACATGAATACAAGGCAATATTAGATCATATTTTAGGGACAATTTTCAAAGCGTATCTCCCTAGAAAATAGTATTTTCATGAAATATTTTTAGGTACACTCCCTTCAAAGGAAGATTCTTACCCATTGAAATATCCAATGAGACAAGATTATTGTTGGTTTTTATCCCTCCTCATTGTTGTTTTCATAACCATTTCAAATTTTTGAGGGAAACATTAAGGTGGTGAATACAGGAAACATCTAGAGGGACAAAAGGTACACTTGTGACATATATAAGTAGTGTTTGGGAAGCAAAGAGAAAACTAGTTTGAATTTGTTTCATATGGTAGCATTGAGGTTTCATTTCCTAGGATTATGGGTAGTGTTCAAGGCCCTATGTTTGAGGAGTGAACATATTCCCAATAGAGGGTGAATTTTTGAAGACGTTTCTAAATACATAACAAGAAGAAGGGCATTCAAGACGATATGTTGTAACTAAAAATATTATATGCAAAGATATGGAAATAAGTTAATGTGGAGTAGGGTGCACACGTTCTTAACATATTTAGGGCATATTATTCCCCTTTTTTCACATTAATTATAAGAGTTGCAAGATGTAGATTTCAAGGAAGAACGAAATAAGATTTGGTTGTTGATTTGACAATATTTATTAATGATATATGGATCCCATTTCATGGTAGTAGTTTCACTATTTGACAAGGAAATTATGTTGATTTCAAGGGAATCTGATAACAATTATGATAATGAGAGAGAATTTCTCCAAGGGATATTTTTTTCCCTATTTCATGTGTAGGATGGTAGTATAATTTTATGAAAAATTACACATATTATGACATCTATCATGGTTGTTTACTTGAAAAAAATATGGCATCGTTGTCAAGGAGTAAAGTCCAACTTCCTAATCAATAACTTAAAGGCTACATGACATATTGGTGAGTAGTACATTTTGAATATTTTTGGTGAAACCCCATTCCTTTTAAATTTGAATGATGGGAAACTTAGATTTGTGAGTGAGAAGAAGAAATGGTATTAAATACAAACAAGGTCTAATCTCTCACTTGATAAATCCACTATGAGGGATCTAGCAACATGGATCAATGATAAATCCATGGATTCCACCCAAATATGCATGAAAATAAGATGATGGTAAATTAACTCGATGGTTCCATCATATTTATTTAATGAAGGAAATCATGTAGTATTTGTTTGACACACTCGACAAGGTTGAAGGAGGTCAACAAGCTGAGGATTTCAAGCATAACTCATTGACTCTCTGCAATATGTTTTTTAAACTTTTAGAGAACATTCAACATGTTGTCTATGAATATTTGAATGAACTTAAGAATCAATACCATTCTTTGTGATGAAATCCCTTCAATAAGAGCATCCCCTAAAGATCATGCTACAAGATGAAGGGCATCTTGATTCAATAATAATTTCTCAATCCAATCCCATTGTAGTATCTACTTTTGATATTGATCGTTACCTAGAGTTGGGATATTAAATTGAACCTATTAAACATTATATGGAGGATCTATTTTAGAGTTAGACATAGAAGATCAATCTTGGTCTTCATCTTTTGTCTTTGACCCATAATCATCTAGGTCGTGATTTGCAAACAACCTTAGGTTTTCCCCATCTATGAAGGTATACATAAACTAACCCCATATGTATTTGAACCTATGACCTCCAAGGAGTATACACATGTTCTTAACCATTAGTCCCACTATACAATATTGCTTCATTATTATAATATATTTATTATTTTATGATATAATATGATGATGATGATGATCTAATTTTAAGGTCACGACCAATCCATACACCAAATTGGTGTATGAGGCCCCCATGTGTATGATATAAGGGTGTTGATATTATGGTATCTTTGAGAGGTATTAATCTCCATGTGTAACCTTTTACTAGAATATAATATTCCAGAAGCAAGAGAAGCCCTAAACATATGTGTAAAAACTCTAGAAGACAAGTCGGCTTAGTAGAATAAATAATATCAATGAATTGTATTCCAGAAAGACAAATCGGCCCAAATAGGTGACAAGAACCATTATAAATAGGAGTTTATATATCTCATTTGTACACACTCAATTCACTCACTCTCTCAACAAAGTATAACGCAAGTTTGGAGCTGCAGTTGTTGTCACAACGTTGGATTAGGTTGATGGACAATTGGTATGGATTGATGGTTGTCATTGATGTCAACCATTGGAGAGTGATATTGTGTATTGATGTCAACCCTTATTGATTGATTTCAACCCTTGAACAAAGTCTGGTAGAAAATTCTGGTAGCACAAAGGTTTGGGTAATGGACCCAAGTTTGTTTGATGGATAATTGTATGAGTTTTGATACATTTGAAGGTAAGCCTATTCTATATGGATACTACATGTCATTTAATTTACGGTGGCATGTGAAACGTCACATAACTCCTCACGGTTAGAGAGTTATGGCCATGAGAAGTTGGAGAACCCAGGTTTGGGTAATGGACCCAAGTTTCTTTGATGCATAATGCTATGAGTTTTGATATATTTTTAGGAAATAATATTCTAGATGGATAGTACAATTCATTCCATTTCTAGTGGTATGTGGAACGTCACATAACTCCTCACGGTTAGAGAGTTATGGCCATGTGAAGTTGGAGAACCCTCATGAGTCATCTAGAAGCCCCAAAAGGTCAAAGTAGTCAAAGTGGTTTCAGAGATTTTAGAAGGTAAATAATAAAGTGAAGTAATGAGTGTACTATAAGTCAAAGTGAATACAAAAGAAATTATTTAAATAATAAATTTAATGGAGAAATTAGAAGTGGGTTAACCTTAAAATAAGGAAAGTGGGTTAAGATGGTTAAAAGGTAACCCCTTGAGGAAGCTACATGGGAGTATAAAGAGGCAAGACTCTCTCATTTTAATCACACTTGAACATATTGAATATCTACAGGTTACTGAGGTAACCAAAGTATTTCTACGCTGAATTTCAGAGGGATGGTGAAGTAAAGAAGGCCGAAATTCAAGGGGGGATAAATTCTTTTGATGATGCTTTGTAAGGTATGTTATTTACAGGTCATCTCACCATTTTTGCAATAACGTTTTTTCTATAATGATACAGATCGTGAAATTGGGATGCCATTGAGGAAACATATCCAAGTAGTTGTGATACAAATTTTATCTTATGGGTCGTTGTATTTTTTGAGTTACACGCTGTGGAAAATAGGGTTTGTGGCTAGTCCTGAAACTAGTCTAAAACAAGTGTTTTGGGGAAAACGTCATAACTTATTTATAAAAGATCCAAATTCAGTAAGAAAAAATGTATTGGTTAGAGTACAGTGTGTAGTATTCTTTGTACAAATTTCAGATCCATACAACAAGTATTCCGTGCGGAGAACGCTCTACAAGGTCGCTCTCTAGAATAAGACAAAATTCAATTAGGTATGGAAATTTTCCTATAACTCCTTTTCTAAGAGGATCCAAGTAGTGAATTCTGGAAGAATTTCATAAAACACACTGAAGAACATTGTGTACTATTTTCAGATCTTTATTCATTACAGGTACATAGTTATGATTATTTCAATTTAGGGTTGTGACTAATTCAAAACTAGTCATGTGAGAGTAAAGTAAAGTTTGATGAAAATGCTAGTCTCTTGTTGTTAAACTTAAGGAAGTTTTCCATGCATGTGATCATATACACTAGGTCTATTATAGAGTAACAAAACAGATTTGGATGATGAAATTTATAAGGGATTTTGGTTGAGGTACATGTTGGGTACATGGTTGATACAAGTAGTTGATGAGTTGGCACATACATGAGGTGTATTGTTGATGATGTTGGTACATCTTGATGAGTCATAGTTGATGAGTAGTTGATACATTATTGGTACATACTTGGTACATTGTTGGAGACACTTGTTAGTAGTATTGTTGACACATGGTTTATTGATGATGTAGCATACTTGTATTGGTATATTATTAGAAGCACATACTGATCTTGGTGATGATTATGAGTTGTTGTGTTATGCTTGGTCGATGCACATATTTGAGAGTTGTCTTGGTGATTGATATTGGTGAGTAGATATGATTTGGTTGATAATATTGATGAGACAAATTGTTGTGATAGGTTTTTTGGACAGGTTGTTGTGACATGTTAGTTGTACAGGTTTGGTGCATGGTTGATACACTTGTTCATGGTACAGGTTGAGGTACAGGTTGGTGCATGGTTGATGCACTTGTTTATGGTATAGGTTGATTACATGTTGTTTGGTACAGGTTGGTGCATGGTTGATGCACTTGTTTATGGTATAGGTTGATTACAGGTTGAGGTACAGGTTGATGCATGGTTCATGTTATTGGTATAGGTTGTTTGGTGCAGGTTGATTGGTACATGTTTACAACGGTATATCTCACAATGATAGTGTGACAGTGGATCCATATTTCTACTTCTACATCAGGGCGATTAAACTGGGCAAGGACAGGTGGTTGTAGCCACCTTCCGGTTGTATATGGAGAACATAGAGGGTTGTATCCAGATAATTGGGGAGTTGGAGCTTCCCTTAGGTTGTAGCCTGAGAAACTAGGGGGTTGTAGCCTCTTTCTAGTTGTAGCCAAAGAATTTTGGAGTTGGAGCTTCCTTTAGGTTGTATCCTGAGAAACTAGGGGGTTGGATCCTCCTTCCAGTTGCAGCTGGAAAAAAAAGGAAGTTGGTGCTTCCAATGAATGTAATTCTTAAAGACATATAAGAAAAACCATTCTGTGGTTTTCTCCTACTTTGGGTTTCCACGTAAAACACTGGTGTACTGTGTATGTGTGTGATTTATCATTTGTTCATTGTTTTATTTACTCTACTACTAATGGATGATAATGCTACATTGATATAACACTTGCATTTTATCATGAAAAATTATTAAATTTCTCTATTATGGATTCACCCCCTGTTGGCATAGGGGCAGACCCAGGGTTCAACACTTCAACAACGCACCAACAAAACCCTAACTACCATCCCTTTCGGAAACACCTATGAAGCAGGTGAAGTCTTACCCAAGGTAGAGGCAGGGGGGTTACATGACTCAGGTGTCTGTAACGAAGCTGGGACACATATATGTGATTATAACACTTCACAAAGTAATTAGAAGATAACATGCATTATCTTATCAACTTCATTCACATCGCAGGTCAAACCCTAAGGATAGATCAGCGCAATAACTATGACAAAATACACATCGCACTTCACATCATAAGTTGGATCTAGCACATTCAACATAAATAAAGCACTAAATATTCATAGATCTATCTATAATCAGGGATGATTTTAAGCATGGAAATTTATTTTAAAATGTAGAAACCTTGGCGAATCTTACTAATCCTTCATATGCCAACTATAAATGTTTGGCGATATTTTTGTAAAAATATTCAAATTTCTAAGGATTTTATATAATTTTGGCGATTTTTAAGGTAAAATAATTTTATCCTATAGAATTTGGGCGAATCATTTTTAAAATAGCGAATCCCGTTTTTGGAAAAACCATGGAAAATTAGCCCATGAGTGAAATTTGGCCCCTAAAATCATCCATGTCTATAATATATAACAATCAGTGCACTAAGTAGATTCACAACATAAACATCATAGCAAAAGGAAAACCATCATGACATGATATACGTGGTTCACCCCAGTGTGGGGCTACGTCCACCAACTGCTTCTTCTTCTTTATTAGGCTTCAATCTCTTACATTCATCTTCTCCTGTGCACCAAGCCACAGAGCCAAGCTTCACACCAGACATGTGATCTGCGCACTAAGGACCAGATCCACCTCCCCAAAATTAGGTCAAGGCACAGAGACGACTCTTCTATCAATCACAGAACCTTACATACATGTTCTTTTGCACAAAGCAACTCAGAACTAGTTACCTCTTGCACTTCGCCAATTATATCCTCTTCTACCACTACATTACTATCTTATTTATACTTTTACATCGCTTACAAAAAGGCCTAATCATGGGTAGACCCATGGGCTGAGATCCCATAACCCGTTACAAAACCCTAAGAACCCCATGCTGGGTCCACAAAGCCCACAAAACAAGTGAGATCTGCAATCTCAGCTCCGCCTGGGCGCTCCATCTTTGATCACTGGGTCGAACTTCAAAAAGTGGTCAAACATGACCAATGTTTCCTCAAAACTTGGTCGAGGGCCAACAAGCCCCCAACACTCACCTGTGACTCGTCCCGAGTCACTTAGATTTGGGCAGCGCTGCTTCGAAGGCCTTGAGCTTAGCTCGAGCTGACTCAAGTTGTTGCTTTTCCTGAGCTTCCTGCTCAACAAAATCCTGGATCATTTTCTCTATAATAGGCCCTCCCATGTGTTGTTCCACTGTCGCAACCACTTGGTCTAGTTGCGAACCTTGTCCTTTGATATCTTCAAACACCGCTCAGGCTTCCTCCTGCATCAGTTGTAGTCTCTATGTGACTTCCATTACTCTGCTCTAGATGGCAGTAATCTGCTATTGGACTGCACGTTTTTCTTGTGATCTCTTCATTCTCTCAAATACTATGAGTGCCTTCATCTGTTCTTGAATTATCAGTGCCTACTGTCGTGCCTCCTGTAGCTATGATTCTAAATTTTTAAGCTCTGGATATTCCGTGAGGCGTTCGTAGGTCTGCGTGCTTCTGTCGCTCAACTGTTTACATTCTGAGGCGAGGGTTCTCATCCTTTCGACTGCACTCTTAGTAGCTTCATCCCTCTAGTCATGCACTTCCTACATAGTTATTGGTACTGCTTGGATCTCCAACTCCGCTACCCTTGCTTGAAGTTGCTGGATAGCCTCAACGAGCTTCATTACTTGAACCTCGACTGCCTTATTTTCCTCTTGTGCCAAGCCTAACAAAGAGAGAAGTGCTCTCCTCACCACTTCTTTGACTGCAGTCTTCTCTATGAGAAGCTGGTCCTTTTCCCTCTACACCTTAGGTTTGTCTTCCTCGAGCATCACCCAAAACTCATCTTTCTCATTTTCATACGCTGTTACACAGTACCGCGCAACTTGTAGTTGCTCTAAGACTTCCTCTTTCTCTTTCTTTAGGGAGTCTATAGACTTCTCCTTCTCCTCTTGGAATCACTAAAGTCAAGCCTTTGTTGCATTTGCAAGTCTTCGAAGTTGGGCTGGCTCATCCCCCAACTCTGTAGTCTATGACAAGGAAGGCGCAGTAGGGACTGCGCGGACTGAGCGAATAACTTCCTCTACTTCGCTCAATTCCTTTTCTATCCTACTTCGCTTCGTATATGTGTAAGAGATATTTAGATGCATCCTCCATTTCTTCGCAGACTAGACTGATATCATCTTCTGTGAGTGTAGCCTCTAGCTGGGGCTTACTGGCACGGGTCTTCTTTGTTGTTGAAGGTTTCTGTGGAGAAACCTTCCTCTTCTTCAGTGCTTTTATATTGGTAGGGGGATCCTTCGACAGTGTAGCTTCTCCTTCTCCTCAATTTTCTCCTTCTTCACCTCCTACTTCTTGATTTACTTCATCTCCTCTTCCTGTAGTCGATCTAGGTCCATTTTCCTTTGAGGCGCTATCCTCCTCATCGGTCTCTATGTTCTGAACTTCCTCCTTTTTATTTTTCTTCTTCGCACTTGACTATTGATCCAGATTTTATGAGAAGAACGAAATGAATATAGATTATTAACAGGTGATTAACACAATATAACAACGATACAGTAAAACTGGTTTTCTATTCAATAACGAAATAAGCTGAAACTGTAAAATGCAGCGGAAACAAGCTTGCTGGAATGGTGGCGTCTTATCTCTGAGGAGAGATGTGACGACAACGCACATTCACAAGAATAACATTACAATGAGGCTCTAAAAAAATTTTTACAATAAGAAATAATGCCAAAAACCCTAGACATCCAAAAACCTAACCCTAGGAGACGAAGCGCCAAAAGTCATGTGGGCCCCGTTTGGGTAAGTTAGTACATCAACTTCCCGGGGGCGTAACTTTTGCATACGATCTCCGTTTTAGGCATGTGATAGCCTATTGGAAAGGTATCGTCGAGGAGATTCATTTTGGGGGCTCAATCATTCATTTTACTATCATCAAGGAGCTCAATACCTAAAAACCTTCATTTAGGCCCTCAAAATGGCCCCGGAAGTTAAAACTGCTAAAAATAGTAAATTGCCAAAATTGTCAGAAAACGGTTTTGAGCCAATTGGAAAAGGTGGGTGGCCACCGATATCCATATAGATCAATCCTACCTCCCTAGGAAGAAATGGTCTCCATTGCGTTGATTTCCCCCATTAGATGAGGAAATTTCTGCTGAATTTGGCCTCGAGTGGGCCACTTGCCTTGGTGCAGGAGATGCCTTGCTTTGAAGACTCAATAAAGCTGGATCCTTTGTTGTCGAGTGACCTTGATTTGTCTATCCAAAATTTGATCATTAGATTCCTGTTGTATGCAGTCGGGGTTGATCTCTGTTGGTGTCAGCTATTTTTCTACTTCTGAGGTGTCTAAAATGGTGGGAAATAAGGGCGAAGGAGATCCACGTTGAACACTGGGTGCAGGCCAAGGAAAGGAGGAATGTTTAGCTCAAAAGAATTATCCCCGATGACCTTGTTGATAGTGTATGGTCCATAACGGAGTGGGTGAATCTTCTGATGGGGTCTTGTAAGGTGTTCTTTCTGCAAGTGCAAGCAAACTTTGTCGCCCACCTGAAACTTATGCGGCACCTGATGTTGATAATGGCACTGTTTGTACTTATCATTGGACTTCTGTAGGATATCCTGAACCTATTGGCGGATATGATGGATCTACTCAATGAACCGGGTGGATTTTTCAACTTTAGTTGGAGCAGGAGATGAGTCAGTTGAGGTGACCGCAAGGGGAAGTGCAACATTTATGGGACCCAATGGTTGGAATCCCAACCCCACTTGAAAGGGGTTGTGGCTGGTTGAGCTATGCAAGGCTCATTTGTAGCTATGCTGGACATAGGGAAGGCTCTCATCCCATGTGCGAGGGTGATTTGAATTATACATGCGAAGGATATGCACAATCATTCAATTTACAACCTCGGTTTGGCCATCTGTCTGGGGGTGGAAGACCGTGGATTTGGTGAGCTTGGTGTCCAGCAGTGACCAAAGGCTCGACCAGAATGTGTTGAGAAATTGACTACCCCGATCTGAGACAATGGTTTGTGGGATTCCAAAATGTACCCAGAATCATTCAAAGAAGATCTTGGCAGTGGCCTCTGCTGTTATGCTCTTCTTGTAGGCAACCAGAATCGCCATCTTAGAAAAGTGATCAACAACCACAAAAACACAGTCATTTCCCTGCTTGGTGGATGGGAGGCTCGACATGTAGTCCATTGAGATGGATTCCCATGGCCTGTCAAGAGTAGGAAGAGGGGTGTACATGCCCTGTTTCTTAGTGGTTGGTTTGGCAATAGCGCAGGCAGTGCAAGACCTTATATACTTGCCGACCTCCTATCGAAGTTTCGTCCAGTAGAAATGTTTCTGTAGCATCACCACTGCCTTTTCGATGCCGAAGTGTCCTGCCACCCGACTGTAGTGGGCTTCTTGGATCAACTTCGCTTGCTCACTTGATGGAACATAGATATGGCCCAGATGACACAACAACCCATCCTGAAGATGGAAATTATGGACAACTGCATTTGCACCCAACATTTGGTAGGTGGTGGCGAAGTCAGGGTCTGTCTCATAGAGTTAGGGCCATCCATATGTCTCATGGCCGCAAGAGTCTAGCACCGTGGTGAGTGCTGCGACTGGTGGTCTGCTGAGGCAATCAACGATGCGATTGGTGCTTCCTCTTTTATACTTGATGTTGAGGTGGAATTGCTGCAAGTATGTGGACCACTTTTGATGGCGGTCATTCTACAATTTTCCCTGTGTCTACATGAACTGCAGTGGATTATGATCAGTGTGGATGAATGTCTCCTTCCCAATAATGTAATGTCTCCAATGGCAGCATGCTTTCACAATGGAGTACATTTGTTTGTCATAAGTAGGGTACTTACGGACAATATCTGACAATGTCTCACTATGATAGGCCACAGGGTGGCCTGAGTGAGAACAACGCCCACAACATAGTCTGAAGCATCTGTCTCGATCTCAAAGGGATGTTGTAGGTTTGGTAGTGAAAGTACTGGGGCTGAGCAAAAGCACTACTTCAAATCATCAAATGCTTGTTGTTGGGATTGACCCCACACAAATTTCTCCTTACCACCACCCGTGTTTATTTGGCTGAGGGCCCATGCAATATGGGAGAAACCCAACATGAACCTGCGGTAGAAATTAGCAAGTCCCAAGAAGCTCTGAATCTCAGTGAGTGTTGTTGGGGCTGGCCGGTCATGGATGACTTAGATCTTGGCTGGATCCACATGTACGACATGTTGATCAATGATGTAGCCTAGGTAATGGACCCTGTCCATGCCGAAGGAGCATTTTTCCAGGTTGGTGTATAGCTTGTGCTGCTGCAGGGTGTGCAAAACCTACTGAATATGCTACAAGTGTTCGACCCAAGTCTTGTTGTAAATTAGAATGTCATCCATATACACCACTACAAAAGTATTGGTGAATGGTCGCAGGATATCATCCATCATCCTCATGAAAGTGGATGGAGCATTTGTCAAACCAAAGGGCATGACCAACCATTCAAAAAGTCCTTCCTTTGACTTGAAGGTGATCTTCCATACATTTGTTTGTTCTATCGGGACCTGGTGCTAGCCAGACTTCAGATCAATCTTACTGAAGTATTTGGCCCCCATGAGTTGATCAAGGAGGTCATAGATTCAGGGAATCAGGTATCGATTTTTGACAGTGATTTTATTCAGAGCTCGGTAATCAATACAGAGTCGCCAGGTTCCATCTTTCTTCTGTACCAACACGATTGGGCTCCCGCAAGGTGATGAGCTGGGGAGGATTTGCCCCTTGTAGTGAAGTTATTGGATCTATTGCTTGATCTCCTCATTCTCTAACAAAGAGCGACGATAGACTGGCCCATTGGGCAGCGGTGTGCCGGGGGTCAGATCGATGGGGTGCTTGACCTAGCAGTGTAGAGGTACCCCTGTAGGTGACGAGAAGATATCCGAGTATTCTTCAACAACCTTATCTACTCACTTCTGTTGTGTGGAGAGGCCGGTCGCAGAGACCTTGGATGTGGCTCTGATCTTTCACTTATTCTGAGAGTGGATCACGAAGAATACAAACTTCCCCATCTGAGAGATGACCTTCCTGCATTTCTTAGTAGAGATCAAGGAAATAACACTAGGTGGGACTTCCTCGGGTATCCTGTACAATTTCCTGTTCAAAGTAATAATAACACTATGAGGCCTAGACTCATATACAACATGATGTTTCCATAAATAAGGTTGGCCCAAAAGAACATAACAAACTTTGAGAGGAGTAAAATCACACAATACCTCATCTTTGAAGGGCTTGATGTCGTACGACAGTCGACACTATTGGTTGAAGAGGCGCTCTCCTTCTTCTGGATCATCTGGTTCACCAGGCTGGAGCTTGGTGGTAGCAACGGTGGCACTGGGTTCCACGTCAATGATCAGTCTTCCCCTTTCTGGTTCTGTTTCGGAGTCAGAATTCGCATATGATTAAGAGGCTTTCACTTCGGCCACCAACGACTGCTTTGAGCGGTAGTCAGCAGTGTTATGCCAAGGGCTCTTATGGAAGTCGCACCACTTCCCGATATCTTTCTTTGTATTTTCGGTGTCCTTGTTTGATTGCGGCTTGTACTGGTTGTCCTAATATTGTCCATATTTTCTCTTTCCTTTGTTCGGTGGGTTGGGGCTACCCTTTCCTGGCTTTTGTTGTGAGGGGTTCCTAGGCCCAAATTGTCGCGTCTTTTGTTTGAGCTTCTGCTCAATTTTGACGACATATCAGTAGGCCGTGCCCAAGGATGAGATGTCCAGAAATTCCATTTCAGTCTAAATGTATCTATACAGAGGACTGCGATACTTGAGCACCAGATTTCGCTCTGAATATTTGATACCTAACTTCGTGCGAAAGGTATGGAAGATATTTGTGAAATCTGGCACTGCTTGGTCTCTTTCTTTCCGCAATGTGGTCAATTTGGTATATAGGTTGTCATAACTTTTGACAGGGTAGTATTGTTCCTTAATAGCATCCCTGAAGGATTCCCAGGTGGTCGTGACTGGAAATAATGAGGTTTCCTTTGTTTCCTTTTGCCCACAGAAAGTTTCCCACCAATCTTTAACATGGGGAACGACTTTGAGGAGCACAAAAGTAATCTTTTCTCTATTCGAAAATTTATGAACATAAAAATACCCTTCTAGTAGATTCAACCACTTGTCTACAACATATGCGTCTATCTGACCTTCAAATATAAGAATATCAAAGTTTATTTGTTCCTTGAAGGGGGTGGTGCCTCCGTTAGAAGAAGATGTGTCGCCTTTTGGTAGTCATCGAAGGATTTGCGCGAAACTATCCATCATCTCGTTCCTCTGTTGTGTGAGGGCTTCCTCAATCAACAGTTTGAAAGGATCTCTTGTCCCATCATCTTTATTTTCTCCTTCCATGGGAGGTCGCTTGGGTGTGCGAGAGATTCTGTCCTCAAGAGAAACAAGCTCGAGACCCAACTCTTTGTACTCTGACCTCGTTGGGGACATGCATTAAGACGACAAGGAGCAGAACACTCTGATACCACTGATCTAGATTTTATGAGCAGAATGAAATGAATACAGATTATTAACAGGTGCTTAACACAAAATAACAGAGATACAGTAAAACTGGTTTACTATTCAATAACGAAATAAGTTGAAACTGTAAAATGCAGCGGAAACAAGCTTGCTGGAATGGTGGTGGCTTATCTCTGAGGAGAGATGTGACGACAACACGCATTTGCAAGAAGAATGTTACAATGAGGCTCTGAAGCAATTTTTACAATAATAAATAATGCCCAAAACCCTAGACATCTAAAAACCTAACCCTAGGAGATGAAGCGCCAAAAGTCACGTGGGCCCCGTTTGGGTAAGTTAGTACATCAACTTCCCGGGGTCGTAACTTTTGCATACGATCTCCGTTTTAGGCGTGTGATAGCCCGTTGGAAAGGTATCGTGAGGAGATTAATTTGGGGGGCTCAATTATTCCTTTGGACATCATTGAGGATCTCGATACCTAAAAACCTTCATTTAGGCCCTCAAAATGGCCCCGGAAGTTAAAACTGCTAAAAATAGTAAATTGCCAAAATTGTCAGAAAACTGTTTTGAGCCAGTTGGAAAAGGTGGGTCGCCACCGATATCCATCTAGATAAACTATCCTGCATGTTCAAACTGGGTGACCAAGGGACTTCCTATGATGTCAGGGTTAGAGATTTTGACATCATCAACTGGTACACAAAACGCCTTCGAGTACTGCTTGGTGATCTTCTCCATGTCTTCATCGGTTAGCTTGTAATAGGAATGTAATTCTTCCTTGCTCTCATCCCTGCGTGCAGTGATATAAATAAAGTGTGGATCTGCGCAGAACTTAGCTAGTGGTCTATATTGGTGCAATGTGCACAGTGTCATGTGTGGGAACGACTCAATGGAAAACTTCAATTGCTGATAGTAGGCATGGAACAATGCATTCGACTGCCATTGCTTCGACATGTCATTTGTATACCATAAGGTTGAGAACTTCGCGGCCAATGACTCCAAAGGTTCAATCTCTAGGAAGGTAGCTCCTTCCGACATTTTCCAGGCGACAAATGCAATCAACACAAGTATCAAACTGAAGTGGAACTCGCATCCTTGATCTTGCGCTTCGTGATAGTCTTTCTCAAGATCGTTGATGAGGTAGCTCACCCAATTCATCTGCATCCCCTCCACGCATTTCCCTGCGAGGTCCACCACGAACCCGGTGACCCGTGTGGGGAAGTTCTTTCTGACGAGCTTGCCAGCTATGAGCTAGCAAGCGAGGTGCACTGCGCCATCCTGGATAGAGGCTACCTTGTAGCCTCGCTTTCCCTTCTCAACTTCGTTGTATGCCTCCTTAATGCGTTGTGTCAGGGAGCGATCTGAGGTATTTCCAGGGTAGAACTGTTGAGGGTCGGGTCCCTACATGCTAAATCCTATGATCAGGTGGATCAACATCAGATCCACAATAATTTTCGTGTCGAGTCACATGTATCCACCATGATATCACGACAAGAGGGGTTTAATGCAAGTGTTAATGATCTAAAAATGAAGAAGACTTGTATTCTTGAAAATATTTGCAAGTTAAATTTTATGTGTTAAAATGCAAATGGATCAACTTTGAAACACAACTTTAATAGGATTTACTCATTCAAGATGCATATAAACAACAACAAAAATAGTGAACAGAAAACACATAACACAACAAATGATAAAGGAGTTCACCCCTCTCTTGGGCTACATCTCCTGGTCCAACATCCAATGGATCATTTGTATTATTTTCTCAAAGTTCTCAAAATTGTGCTTTACAATGCTCAAAATGCCAAATAGACTGCTCCAATGGCTTCAGAACGTCCAAAAACCCCTAGCTGGGCTTTTTCGGCACCTCGTTTGGCCAAAAATCGAAGAAGATAGGCTTCTTGGAAGTCTCCCCTTCAAACTTGTTGTCTCTGCATCTACAAAACGCACCCTTGTTTGCTCAACCTAGCCCACACACATATTTAAGCGTAAAAACTTAGCACCGGACACAACCGCACGAACCGTGCAAACTGTAGGACAGTTACGGGTGCACCTAACCCCTAACCGTCAAGGGCAAGGTCGTATGACCCATGTGACCGCGCGCAAGTATAAACATAGGCTTTCGTTCCACAAGCCAATGGTCAAAGGAAAAATGCCGGGTCGTTTGTATAATTGTTGGAACCAAAACAAAACACAACTGTGTGCACACGCCGAATGGTAGAGCATTGGGTCATATGTTAATACAATGTGCGACCAAGGGTCGGGGATAAGCCCCAGCCCGATCGCGCCCCAACTATACACATATGAAAACATTTATAAATAATTTTCCATATATATAACAAGGAACAACCAGTGGCACGCCGGTTGGCGGCTCTTCCCAAGTCTCTCCCCCCTGCCCGGAGGTCGCAGGGTCAACTCTGACCAACGACATAATTTTAAACCAATAGATATATGACACATGTCAGCCATTGATTGAGCCACATGTTGTCATCCTGTTCACTGCAAACATGCCATGTCACATGCCAACTGTCCAAATAACTACCTGCCACGTGTTGTACGGCCTGCCACATCAGCGTCTGTACGAACTGTACGAACTGTACAATCAACACCCCTTTTTTTTTGCCTGTTTGTCATTTTGAACAGAACATGATATCTCTCACTCCCGACGTCCATTTGAACCCAAACGAGTTGAATTGGGTTCGTAACAATGAGGCCTACGCTCTCATTCGATTTGAAATGATTCCGAACACTTTGAACTTTTGAGCAAAATTTGATCCCCTGGATCACACTTCCCCATTGGAAAGATTTTGGACCTCCAAAAGACTATTTTCAGTCTATATGAAGATGAGGGTATAGCTCCCTCACCTTTCCAACCTCAATCCACTTGGCTTTGCTTGGATTTGTACCTTTAATACCAACTCGAAGATACTCCACATTTCCTCGTTTTGAAGTTCA
>ML793957.1:519435-529732 GCA_009831015.1 Picea engelmannii
ATCTCTCTCATTTCCATGACAGCCTTTATGAGATCTTCATCTTCTGCAGGAACATGTTCATGACTCTCTTCATGAGCCATACTTGGTGAATGCCTCCTTGAAACTTGCAGTGATGATATAAGCTTCCTCCTTGAAGGATGAGAGCTTGGCTCTACAAGTTGACCTTCTCCTCTTGTGATTTTCAACCTTGTGAGAATAAGAAAACAAAACACTTGCAAATAATCAAGTCTTCAAAAACCTATGCTCTGATACCAACTTGATCTAAAAATGAAGAAGACTTGTATTCTTGAAAATATTTGCAAGTTAAATTTTATGTGTTAAAATGCAAATGGATCAACTTTGCAACACAAATTTAATAGGATTTACTCATTCAAGATGCATATAAATAGAAGAAAAAATAGTGAACAGAAAACACATAACACAACAAATGATAAAGGAGTTCACCCTTCTCTTGGGCTACATCTCCTGGTCCAGCTTCCAATGGATCATTTGTATTATTTGCTAAAAGTTCTAAAAAATGTGCTTTAAAATGCTCAAAATGACAAATAGATTGCTCCAATGGCTTCAGAACGTCCAAAAACCCCTAGCTAGGCTTTTTCGGCACCTCGTTTGGCCAAAAATTGAAGAAGATAGGCTTCCTGGAAGTCTCCCCTTCAAACTTGTTGTCTCTGCATCTACAAAACGCATCCTTGTTTGCTCAACCTAGCCCACACGCATATTTAAGCATAAAAACTTAGCACTGGACGCAACCGCGTGAACCGTTCAAATTGTAGGACAGTTACAGGCGCACCTAGCCCCTAACCGTCAAGGGCAAGGTCGTATGACCCATGTGACCGCGCGCAAGTATAAACATAAGCTCCCGTTCCACAAGCCAATGGTCAAAGGACAAATGACGGGTCGTTTGTATAACCGTTGGAACCAAAACAAAACACAACCATGCATGCGCACTGAATGGTATAACATTGGGTCATATGTTAATACAATGTGCGACCAAGGGCTGGGGCCAAGCCCCAACTCGGTCGTGCCCCAACTATACACATATGCAAACATTTATAAATAATTTTCCATATATATAACAAGGAAAAACCAGTGGCGCGTCGGTTGGCGGCTCTTCCCAAGTCTCTCCCCCTTGCCCGGAGGTCGCGGGGTCGACTCTGGCTAACAACATAATTTTAAATCAATAGATATATGACACATGGCGACCATTGATTGGGCCACGTTTCGTCATCCCGTTCGCTGCAAACATGCCATGTCACATGCCAATTATCCAAATAACTACCTGCCACATGTCGTATGACCTGCCACGTCAGCGTCCATACGGACTGTACAGTCAACACACCTTTTTTTTGCCTTTTTGTCATTTTGAATAGAACACGATATCTCTTTCTCCCGACATCCGTTTGAACCCAAATGAGTTGCGTTGGGTTCGTAACGACGTGGCCTACGCTCTCATTCTATTTGAAGTGATTCCGAACACTTTGAATTTTTGAGCAAAATTTGATCCCCTGGATCAGTGAAACTCCTGATGTCGGCCAAAATGAGGGATCTTCATGAGATTCAATATCGTGGATTGCGTCAACTCCTTAATCCAAGGCTGGGAGACTATGCGAGGATTCTTCCCAGTTGTCTTCATTAGGTATCTATGAGGGGCGAGCATGGTGTATCTCTTTTTGTCTCCAAGGTTAAAGTCATTGTTCTTTAGGGATGGGATCTGTACCAACTGGCTTCAAACTACGTGTATCCCCTTTAGGATGTACATGATGATCAAAGTGTACTTGTAGTCCCTACAGGATGCTGTCGTGGTTGACCGTGCTAGCCAAAGGCAGGATAAAATCAGGTAATATTGACGAAATCTGCTTCACATTAGCCAGATCGTCGCGATGCTTACTTCGATTCTCAGTCCCGGGGTTAGTATGGCTCGAATGTCATTCAATCCAAGGGGAATATTGTTGTCCCCTAGTCGACGATGCCTGCACACCCTCAGAAATAGCTATGTCAGCCATGAACTTCTTAAGGGCCTGTTCGACGGACTTCTCTAACTCATTCTGTTTGCCCGACGTTCTTGCTTTTAAACGGATAATTCGTGGTAGGGGAATGGACATATGGGGTAAACAAGAGGATGGTGATGTCTAGGTTCTGAAATGATAGCTCGACGCACAATCATTTCTTTGCTAGCAACATTAATCACGGATGGCGAAAAGTGGTCCCGGTGCAGCGTCGAACGGGTTAAATAAGCGAACATCGTAACATATTCTTTGAATGTGAAAGAATGCTTCCATTAACTCGAATCTTTCATTATGGCGCGGTCTCAATGTCCCAAACGTGGTCTATTCACCCATAAATGCGTTTCCTAGCCGTTTCGAAGCATCGTTCTAATGGTCGGGGTGCCTCCAATGGTCATATAGCTTCACCGAGGTGAATTCCCATTCTACGCGGTTCTGCTATTTCGGCGAGGTTCAAATCCTGCAAACTTACCTCCTACAAAGTCTTCTCTGTAACTCCCTGTAGATTTTCCAACCTGGCTTTCTTCTTACTGAGCTTCCTTGCCTTCTTTTCTATGATATGAGTCTCTCTTACTATTTCTGGATTCCTCTTTCCATTCTTATTCTTAGTTTCTCCTATCGTAGTAACTTCGCAGTGCCGATGTACTTCCAATGGATTCGAATTTAATATCCTTTCCCTTACCAATTCTTGGTTGAATTTACTTTCTTCTTGCATGGATAGGTTCTTCAAACCTTCTTGCGTTCTTTCAACCTTGACAACTAATTCTCTTGCCTTCTGCTGCTTCAACTTAACTTCTCATTCTTCTATCAGTATATCTATTTTCCTAGCTATGAAATCCCTTAGTTCTTGCTTTTCCTTTTCTATCTCTTGTTCTTCTAGTTTCCTTCTAATATGATCCTTCTCAATCCAAGTCTTTCCTAACAAAAGAGGGAAAGGGGAATTGTTCTCAATAAACCTAATAACTTCAAATTCCTCTTTCGTCGATGTTCCATGAATAATAACAGGTACATTAGTAATTCTTCCACATAAGGTTATCATATTTCCTTTAAACAAGCCTATCCTTCTCAGTGAAGGTACCATAGTAGGCTTTCTCAAAATTTCCCAAGTGCCTTCTTTCATAATATTCACGGGTGTTTTCTCATCCAAGACACAGTCTATGTCGAAGTCTCCTATTCTTGCACTTATGCGATGTTTTTCTTTCATGATCTCTGGTAAACTGACATCTTTATGATCATCCATTGCTTCTTTTAATTGTACTAATGTAGTCTGAACTTTCTCTGATCCTTTCTCTTTCTGATCTTCTAACATGCTCTTATTCTCTTGACTCATGTTCATTTGTTCAACTTTATAAATCATCCTTGGGAAATCCTCAACCTTATGACCAACAATTTACACCAAAGACAAATAGGACCTATACTAGGGAATTTATTAGCAAGATGTCCCAGTCTTATGCAATTATAACATAGGGTTAATCCTCTCTTCCTCTTGTATTGCGCACTAGGATCACAGTGTTGGACTTGCAATCTGCAATTTTTTTTTCTAGGTTCCTGCATCCACTTATTAGTCCAAAAATTCTTTCTATGCATAGGAATAACATATCTTTCTTAATTTCTAATAGCCTTACTTAGATCAACTATTTCTTCCTACTGTTCCCTAGTTTTCAAACTAGGACATAATTTATTAAACATTCTTAAGTTCATGCTTTCGAAAAAAAAATTTCCACTCATCTTACTCTTATCAAAGTACAAATCTTTACCTCTTTCAAGATCTTACCTCTTTTCTCAGATTGGGTTTCTTTCTTAGCACAGAGCTTCAAAAGTCAAGTAGAATAATGTGGACTTGAACAACAGATCTACGCACAAAACTTCTCTTTTCTTTAATTTAGTTCCCAACAATCACAATTTCAGGTCCCGACAATGAACCATTTGTTGGCATAGGGGTAGATCCAGGGTTCGACGCTTCAACAATGCACCAACAAAACCCTAACTACCGGCCCTTTAGGCAACACCTGCGAAGCAGGCGAAGTTTCACTCGAGGTAGAGGCAGGGGGGGTTATAGGACTCATGTGTCTGTAACCAATATGGGACACATATATGTGATTATAAAACTTTGAAAAGTACTTAGAAGATAACATGTATTATCTTATCAACTTCATTCACAACGCAGGACAAACCCTAAGGATAGATTGGCGCAACAACTATGACAAAATACACATCACACTTAGCATCACAAGTTGGATCTAGCACATTCAACATAAATAAAGCACTAAGCATTCATAGATCTATCTATCATATATAACAATCAATGCACTAAGCAGATTAACAACATAAACATCATAGCACAAAGAAAACCATCAATGCATGATATATGCGGTTCACCACAGTGTGGGGCTACGTCCACCAACTGCTTCTTCTTCTTTATTAGGCTTGCATCTCTTACATTCGTCTTCTCTTGTGCACCAAGCCATATAGCCAAGATTCACACCGGACGAGTGATCTACACACTAGGCACCAAATCCACCTTCCCAAAATCAAGTCAAGGCACAGAGCCAACTCCTCTATCAATTACGGAGCCTTACATACATTTTTTCTTGCACATAGCAACTCAAAACTACTTGCCTTTTGCACTGATCCAATTACATCCTCTTCTACCACTACATTACATTCTTATTTATACTTTTACTCGCTTACAAAAAGGCCTAATCATGGGTAAACCTATGGGCTGACATCCCATAACCCATTGCAAAACCCTAAGAACCCCATGTTAGGTCCACAAATCCCACAAAACAAGTGAGATCTACAATCTCATCTTTGCCTGGGTGCTCCATCTTCGATCATTGTGTCGAAGTCCAGAAAGTGGTCAAACCTGACCAATTTTAACTAAAAACTTGGTCGAGGGCCAACACCCCTCCTCTCAGTAATCCAACAATTGGTATCAGAGTCGGTTCCTTCAAGAAACAATTTAACCACTGGAAGGAGATCATGGATTATTCTGAGAATGGAGTACCAATGTTTAATGGTTAGAATGGTTTAAGTATGGCATGTGGAGTAGAAGGACGAAAGTATTTTTACAGGAACATGGACATTATATTTGGCTATCATTTGTTACAAGATATGATAGTTCAAAAAGGGAAAAGTATGCAACCAAGAAGGAATTGAAGAAGAATAACAAAATAGAAATGGATTTCATCTGGGAAGGATTACATAATCCGGTAAGAGAAAAGGTTGGTAAATTTTCATCAGTCAAAGAACTTTGGGATAAGTTACATGACATATATTCTTCACCCATAGTAGATTCAGAAAATGACAAAGAAGATGTAGATACAAATCATGAATAATTATGTTCACCATGTCAAACAGATTCATAATATGAAGAGTACATAATCACCAAAGGTATGTTGTATTTCTTTAATTGTGAAAAACACTGACATCTTGAAATATAATTCCATGAAGGAAATGAGACAGAAAAACTAATTGAAATGGAAGACAATTAAGAAGCATAATTTATTAGTGCTTTAGATGAACTAAGAGAATAAAACAAGTCACTCAAGAAAGAATTAATGAAACAAAAGGAAAGTGTTCATATTTTTGAAGAAGCCCAAAAGGTCATCGAGAACTTAATAATTCAGTTATAAGAAGCCAGAAAGATTGAAGAAAATCTTGAATATCAAAAGCAGTATTTGGAAGCCAACATAGAAGCACAGAAGGAAGAAGCAAAAATGAGAGAGACGATATTGATAGATCATTTTAAGAAAAGAACTAACGATCTAAACCAACTTGAGGTAGATTTTGGTCAAGAAGATAAAGGACTTGAAGAAGAAATAATCACATTAAAATTTTAGCTTGAATAAGTGAAAAGAATAGAAGAAGTCATGAAGTCTCAGATAATGAAGAAAGAAGAAGAGGCTGAGAATATTGAAGAAAATTTTGTCACATTGAGAAGAAAAATCGTCAAGCTCAACAAGAACGTTGAAGAGACAGAAACATCCACATCAGTTATAGAGAATGAAGAGAAGCACTCTAGGTTACTAGAAAATAAGAATGAAGAAAACAGAAAGATTTATGCAGAAGTACTCAAAGGAAGGAATAATGGTCAACCAGAATCTAAGAAAACAATTGAAGACACATCTTCAAGAATACCATCCATGTTCAAGCCACAAAGAAGCTTCAATCATGGTCATGATCAGTCAAGGAAAAAATTCAGAAGGACTACGCCACAAAGAAGATCATTCACTCCAAGGTATGCGAATTTATTTTATGGTCATTGTTTTTATTGTACTAACTTTGGTCATAAGGTTGCAAATTGCAGGGATTATAAAAGAAATGTTCAAGCAAAAAATGCCTATGTGGCCCCACGTAACATTTAATGTTACAAATATCATAACTATGGACACATATCTAGTGATTGTAGAAGCATGATCGATACTTCCATGAAAGAGAAAACTGATATTAGATGTAAGAAAGTATCGATAAGAAAACACAAAGAACAGGTGAACACAGACTAGGTCCCAGAGATCGAAAGATTGACAATAAAACGAGATGAAGAAAATTCTACACAGAAAAAGAAAGATGTCAGATATAGAAAGGTTTTGAAAACAACTAAAGGAAAAGAAGGACAGATAAATAAGGAAAATGTTCAAGAGATTGTACTTTTAGGCATTGTGGTGAAAGATGAATCAACGGACAAAAAAAGAGAGGTCAGAGCTCAAAGAGATGATGAATCTACCAATGAAGATGATGATGAATACACATAAGAGAAGGAATTGTTCTGAGCCATCCAATTTAGAGACTCCCAGGTAACATGAATATTAGACAGGGGGAGTCTATGCAATAGTTGAGACAGATCAAAGAACCATCCTTAGAGCAGCTTGCAGAGTTTGAGAAGACAGATCCAGAGTAGTCAGTTAACAAAAGTACAATTTGATGGATTAATCAATAATTCAAGATAGTATAGTGATAAATGGGTCATCATTATGGACAATTGCGCAAGTAGAGTCTTGGGTAGTATGGATGGGAGCATGGATTCATAGATTGGTTCAAAGAGTGGTTCAGAGACAAAGGAACATTATCATAATGGATGATAATTACATAGGAAATGGCTCGAACAATGCTAATGAATTCCAAATTGACAGATATTTTTTGGACACATGTAGTTCAGACAACAATTCACATTCAAAACAGAGTAATGATCATAAACAACAATGAAAAAACTCCCTACGAACTATGGAAAGGAAGCATAGACAACAACCTCTACATCATGGTAACTCAAGGTAGTATTTTATCAATTTAAATTTATGTTGATGATATTTTTTTTGGAAGTACTAATGACATGTTAAGCCAAAAAATTGCAAAGGATATGAAGAATGAATTTGAAATTTCATTATTTGGAGAACTATCCTTCTTTTTGGGTCTTCAGATACGTCAAATTAACCAAGGAATTTTTATTTCTCAAACTAATTATATCAAAGAAATGTTAAATAAGTTCGGAATGGAATATTGCAAGCCAGTTACCAGTCCTATGCAAAGCAATTTCAAGTTGAGAAAAGATGATGATTCAAAGTCTACAGACCAGAGGCAATACCGGTCAATGATTGGTAGCTTACTATATGTGACGTCATCCAGACCAGATGTAATGCAGATAGTTGGACATGTGGCACAATTTCAAGCAACACCAAAGGAATCACATGTATGAACAGTGAAGAGGATTTTCAGATGTCTTAAAGGAACATACACGTTTGAATTATGGTATCCAAAAGGAAAGGATCTATCACTTATTGCCTACACAGATGCAGATTGGGTAGGTTGCATTGATGACCAATGAAGCACCAGTGGAGAAACGTTCTACTTGGGTGAGTGTTTAGTATCTTGTCTAAGAAAGAAACAATCATCATTATCCTTATCTACATCAGAGGCAGAGTATATTGCAGCAGAATCATGTTGTACACAGGTTCCATGGATGAAACAAACTTTCATAGATCTACACGTAGACTATGATGAGCCCATTCCAATCTATTGTGATAATACAAGCACCATCAATATCTCAAAGAACTCGGTCATGTACTCCAAGACAAAGCACATTCCAATCAAGTATCACTTTCTACAGGAACAGGTTGCAGAGAATAGCACCATAGTTGAATATGTGAGCACAAAACAACAAGTGGCAGACATCTTTACAAAACCGCTTCAACGGGAATCCTTTGAGTATCTTCACCAGAGACTAGGATTAATTTCTACTCCAAAATGAATTCTTTTGAATGCTTATATGTCTTATATGTACATGAGGAAGCACCATAAATAGGAAAATTCAGGTTGGGTGATCACTTTTAGGAAGAGTTATGTTAGGGGGAGCAACCCCAGATGGAAAAACACCTTTGCCATTGATGACAAAGGGGGAGCGATTTATCAGATGCACAGGTAAATTCTTGCAGAGAGAGCATAGAGGCATGTTTCCAAGCAGAGTGATTGTCACAAGGGAAGAATGAGCGATATGAATTCATAATGATACCCTTTGTCAAAGAGGGATATATTATTCATATGAAGGGAGAGAGAGTAATCAAAGACTTATAAACACAAAGAAAAATCAAAGGCATGTAGACAGGGGGAGCATCCCCATGGAGAGTTCAGTCAGGGGGAGCATCCCCAAAGGGAGATACCCTTTTCCATTGATTTCAAAGGGAGAGAGATAGAAACATTTATGAGGAGTATAAGCATGAATTTTATCATGACTAAGTGTTGCCATCAATGTTGGTGTTTCCATCAATGCCAAAGGGGGAGATTGTCAGACAATTGGCTTAGGTTGATGGACAGTTGGTATGGATTGTTGGTTGTCATTGATGTCAACCATTGGAGAGTGATATTGTATATTGATGTCAACCCTTAGTGATTGATGTCAACCCTTGAATAAAGTCTGGTAGAAAATTCCGGTAGCACAAAGGTTTGGGTAATGGACCCAAGTTTGTTTAATGGATAATTGTATGCATTTTGATATATTTTAAGGTAATAATATTATATATGGATACTACATGTCATTCCATTTCCATTGGTATGTGAAATGTCACATAACTCCTCACGGTTAGAGAGTTATGGCCATGAGAAGTTGGAGAACCCAGGTTTGGGTAATGGACCCAAGTTTGTTTGATGCATAATGGTATGAGTTTTTCTATATTTGCAGGAAAGACTATTCTAGATGGATATCACATGTCATGCCATTTCCATTGGTATGTGGATTTTCACATAAATCTTCATGGTTAGAGAGTTATGGCCATGTGAAGTTAGAGAACTCTCATGAGTCATCTAGAAGCCCCAAAAGGTCAAAGTAGTCAAAGTGGTTTAAGAGATTTTAGAAGGTAAATAATAAAGTGAAGTGATGAGTGTACTATAATTCAAAGTGAATACAAAATAAATTATTTAAATAATAAATTTAATGGATAAATTAGAAGTGGGTTAAACCTAAAATAAAGAAAATGGGTTAATATGGTTAAAAGGTAACCCCTTGTGGAAGCTACATGAAAGTATAAATAAGAGGAAAGACTCTCTAATTTTAATCACACTTGAGAATATTGAATATCTATAGGTGAATGAGGTAACCAAAGGATATCTAAGCCGAATTTTAGAGGGAAGTTGAAGTAAATAAGGCCGAAATTCAAGGGAGGACAAATTCTTTTGATGATGTTGTCTAAGGTATGTTATTTACAGGTCATCTCACCATTTTCACAATAACTTGTTTTCTAGAATGTTTCAGACTGTCAAATTGGGAGGCCATTGAGGAAACATATCCAAGTAGTTGTGATACAAATTTCAGCTTGTGGGTCGTTGTATTTTTGGAGTTACACACTGTGGAAAATAGGGTTTGTGGCTAGTCCTGAAACTAGCTAAAACAAGTGTTTCAGGTAAAAACATCATAACTTCTTCATAACATATCCAAATTCCGCAAGAAAAAATGTATTGGTTAGAGTATAGTCTGTAGTATTATGTGTACAATTTTCAGATCCATACAACAAATATTCCGTGCGGGGCACGCTCCACAAGTTCACTCTCTATAATAAGCCATAATTAAATAAGGTATGCCATTTTTTCTATAAATCCTTTTTTGAGAGGATCCAAGTAGTGAATTATAGAGGAATTGCATAAAACAGACTGAAGAACATTTTATACTATTTTCAGATATTTATTCATTACAGGTACATAGTTATGATTATTTCAAGTTAGGGTTGTTGACTAATCCAAAACTAGTCATGTGAGACTAAAGTAAAGTTTGATGAAAATGCTAGTCTCTTGTTGTTAAAGTTAAGGAA
>ML793957.1:529955-540054 GCA_009831015.1 Picea engelmannii
GCATACTTGTATTGGTATATTATTAGAAGCACATATTGATCTTGGTGATGATTATGAGTTGTTGTGTTATTCTTGGTTGATGCACATCTTTGAGAGTTGTCTTGGTGATTGATCTTGGTGAGTAGATCTGATTTGGTTGATAATATTGATGAGACAAGTTGTTTGGACATGTTATTTGTACAGGTTTGGTGCATGGTTGATGCACTTGTTCATGGTACAGGTTGGTGCATGGTTGATGCACTTGTTTATGGTATAGGTTGATTACATGTTGTTTGGTACAGGTTGGTCCACTTGTTTATGGTACAATTTGATTACATGTTGAGGTACATGTTGATGCATGGTTTAGATTATTGGTACAGGTTGTTTGGTGCAGGTTGATTGGTACAGGTTTAAAACAATAAATATCCCAGTGATAGTGTGATAGTGGTTCCATCATTCTACTTCTACGTCAAGGTGGTTGGACGAGGCAAGGACGGGTGGTTTTAGCCACCTTCTAGTTGTAGCCAGAGAACATAGGGGGTTGTATCCTCCTTCTGGTTGTAGCCAGATAATTGGGGAGCTGGAGGTTCCCTCGGGTTGTAGCCTGAGAAACTAGGGGGTTGTAGCCTCCTTCTGGTTGTTGCCAGAGAATTAGGGATTTGGAGCTTCCTTCAGGTTGTATCCTGAGAAACTAGGGGGTTGGAGATTCCTTCTAGTTGCAACTGGAAAACAAAGGAAGTTGGTGCTTCCAATGAATGTAATTCTTAAAAACATATAAGAAAAAACATTTTGTGGTTATCTCCCTCTTTGGGTTTCCACGTAAAACATTGGTGTACTGTGTATGTGTGTGATTGATCATTTGGTCATTGTTTATTTACTTTGCAACTATTGGATGATAATGCTACATTGATATAACACTTGCATTTTATGGTGAAAAAGGATTAAATTGATCTATTACTGATTCACCCCCCCTCAGTAATCCAACAGTTGCAAGAAATGAAGGTGCATCTTCTAGGTTTATTCTTGGTCTCTTTCTCTAGCGCTATCTAGCCTAAGATATGCACCCTACCTTCTAGTTTCTCTTGGTGGTATTCTTGGTGACATCTTGGATTATTTTGGTGGATTTCTTGAAGGTGCAAATTTGTAGAAGAAGTGCAACTGCAGCTGTGTAGTTGAGTATTATTCTTGTTCTGTGGTTGTGGAGACTCTCTCTCTTGTGCACTACCCTTGGAGGAGGTGATATATCATTGTCTTGTGTTGTTATTGTAGTTGTATGGTGTTTTCTGGTTCCATCTCGTGTTGTTTTTGCATATAGGGTTTATATGTTGGTTCTAGTGTGGCTTTCCAGAATCATTCTATATAGAAATGATTAAGGTGCTCGGAGGTGGTTGCATGCCTATGGTTGGGTGACAATAGTGATATTGTCTATGGAAAAATGAGAACATCAAATTTTTTAACAGGTTATGGGACCACACTACCTTTAGAACATTCTAACCACTGGAAGGTAGCTCAACAATTCTTTATCAAGCTTGTTGTAGCACCGGTTGCAGCTGCAACTAGGGTTTCTAATTTTGGAATTGCAACAAACCCTAACCTAAATTATTAGGCACTTTCAGTAAAGAGTTGGACCTAATTTTTGGGTATTCTAGTGCACCCTAGCCTAGCAAAACCTCTGGTGCCATCAACCAACAAAAACATCAAGTTAGAGTTTTTTGTCAAAGTCAAAGTCAAAGGTTGAACTTTGGTCAAAATTGATTATGTGGTCAAAGTTGAAATTTCAGGGTTTCTATCTTGTTATAATCATTGAACCTTTTTTATTTAGTTTCTAACCTCTTCTTGTCAAGATGGTGTCTAGTTTCAATTTAGAAGACAAGTTGAACTGCTACACATTTCAAAGGTATGCACTTGTATATGCTTTTCAAGTTATATCTTTCAACAAACCATGAGTGTGTTTGTAGGGGATGTACAAGAGACCTTGTCCAAGCAGTGATCTTGGATTTAGTACATTCATAGGAACAAGTGAACCCTTCCTAGCAGTTGAGGCTCTAGGTTCCAGGTTTGATTGACCAAATTGTTAAGTTTCAATTTGCACATATCAAGTTTGATAGTTTCTACAGTACAAGTGAACACTATAGTTGTGGCAACAATCTTTGAAAGGTTCTATTACTGCTAAGTATACTTGGTTGCATGCAAGTACTATTGATATAGATGTTTATTGCACTTGTTTGCAAAATGAACTAACATCTCTTCTAGGATACATTTCTTGTTCTTCTCTCGGGCATGTCACCTTGGTAACTCTATGATGACTACCATCCTTGTTACCATAGATATGTTATTATGAAAATGTTAATGGAAACATTTTTTCTCTTATTATTCCTATTCCGAGAAGGTCATAGGTGATAGATATGAGACGGAGATATAGTGACAATTGCAAACATGGAGCAAATTACTCCATAAAGTGGTGAGGCAGTTGATCTCACCAAGTACCAATTCTAAAGGAAGCGTGTGAAGAAAAAATATTTTTCGACATTGTTCACTTAGATGTGTGTGGACCAATGTCAACCTCCTCACTAAGCAGAAAGTTCAGGATTAGGAGGGAGCTAATTTTCCCACATAATCCTCAACAAAATTGTGTGGAAGAAAGAAAGAACCAATCCATTGAATAATATGTTAAGGAAATGATGAATGACCAAAATCTATCCATGTTTCTATGGGGAGGAAGAAGCTATGACTGCCGTATATGGTCAAAATAGAATTCATCATCGTATATTGAAGAACATGACTCCATAAGTAACTTTCTCTGAAAATAATCCAAGTGTTCAACACTTGAGGATATTTGGTTGTCCTATCTATATTCATGTTCCCAATGAAAAAATAAATAAGTTGGAACATTCAGGAAAGAAGGGCATATTCGTTGAATATAGTGAGTCATAAAAAGCTTACAAAATCTATGTTCCAGGTCAAAACAAGGTTGGAATCAACAAAGATGTGATTTTTGATGAAAATATTGCCTTAAGGAAATATATAGAAAATTCCATGGATTCCAATGATGAAGAAGAACCTTTCACCTTTGAATAAGAAGTCAAGAAGAAATAATGGAAGGAAGATATGATGGAAGAATATCAATCCATCATGAAAAAAGATGTATGGTAAGTTATGCCTAGACCTGAAGGAAAGTATTTAGTCACTTCAAAATGGGTTTACAAGATAAAGAATGAAGTAGATGGGAGTATCGTGGCTAGAAGGTTCTCCCAACAGGACGGAGAAGACTATGAGGAAATATTTTCTCCAGTTTCCATATACACCTCTATTAGATCCATCATACCTCTTGCAACATCCATGGGTTGGATTTTACATCAAATAGATGTAAAAAACACTTTTGTCAATGAATTAATTGAGGAAGAAGTATACATAGAGAAACCTCAACGTTTTGAGGTACATCAGAGAGAAACCCATGTATGCAGATTAAAGAAATCCTTGTATGGACTCAAGGAAGCTCCAAGAGCTTGGTGCAGAGCCTCTCATTATTCAATGTTAGAGGGAGTTATCCTTTGAATTCAACATGAAGGATCTTGGTCTCATTGATTAATATTTGGGATTAGAAGTATGGCATAAGCGTGGTGAAATATTCTTGGGGAAAGGGATGTATGTTGTAAATATTGTTCAAAAGTTTGGGATGATGGATTTAAAATCCATGGAAACTCCCATGGTGACAGATATAAAGAAGATAAGAGACTCTGAGACTCATCCCTGTACTGACAGTTGATTGGCTCATTGATGTATTTGGTGAATACCCGGTCAGACATTTTCTTTGTTGTGAACATGTTGAGCTAGTTCCAGGTGAAACCTAGACACACGAAATGGATAGTTGTAAATAAAATTTTGAGATATCTTCATGGGATGCTAAATTATGGTTAGAGATATGCCTCAAATAGTGGTGTGCAACTGCATGGATTTACTGATTCAGATTGGGCAGGGAGTGCAGATGGAAAAAATAGTACTTCTGGTGTATGTTTTAGTTTGTGCTATGTTATGATATCATGGGATAGCAAGAAACAAAAGTCTCTTTTACTCAACACTGTAGAAGAAAAATATATTTCAACTTTTGATGCTTGTACGATAGCAGTATGACTTCATAAGATGATTTCTAGACTATTTGATCATGTTTTGGATTCGACTGTGATATATTATGATACTAAGAGTTGTGTGAATCTTTCAGAGAACCTCATGTTCCATGATAGGTAAAATAACATTTAGATCAAGTACAATTTTATCTGTGATAAAGTCCATAAGGGAGAAGAGATTCTCTAGTACATCTCCATCGATGAGCAGGAAACTGATATTTTGATAAAAAAATCTATCCAAGATAAATTTTACATACTTGAGGGACAAGTTGGGACTTATGGAGATACCCTCCTTTGGTTGAAAAGGAGAATATGACTTTCTCAGTTGGGAGGGAGTGATGATATATCATGGACTGACATTTTCTGCAGAAAATGGTCTAGGACTGACATTCTCTTGTGGCACAGATGGAGACATGATCAAGATGAATGGTCCACCCCCTATGGCACGGATGGTGACCGGATTATGGAGGTTGGTACAAGACTAACATGATATAATGGAATTTCCCCTATGGAGAATGGTCCAGTTTGGATGGAGTGTTGATATATGGCATCATGGATAGTTAGTGTGCCAATGGATGAACATTCTCCAGGTGGAGAATGGTCTAGACATAATAGATTGTTGATGTATCATGGACAACTATTCTCCTGGGGATTTTCCTAGACAAGTACAATGGTTGAGGATGTCAAATATTCTTCTGGGGATTTTCGCAAACATGTAGAATGGTTTGTTTCCCTGAGTTCACAATAGTGACCATAGTGGGGATATTGGTATTGTTATCGCACAGTTTGTAGCTAGAAGCAGAGGCTATAAAATAGAAGGAAAAACTGGCGTAACAGGGACCTGCCCCACCCAATGTCACCACAATGGGGAGGTCCTTTCTATTTAGGGAGGCTAGGCCCAAGGGAGACGTCCCTGGCAACCTGGGGTTTGAAATGGAAAGACTCAAAGGATTAAGGCTAGTTTCCCCTTTCACAGATTACTGCCCAAAGAGATAGTCCAATAAAGTATAACCAAGGAGAAGGCACCTGCTTTCGAGACAAGACAACAATAGGAATAATACGTGCAATAATGGTTAATACTTCATAAATTAGTGACTATCTAAGTTCAATATATGAGCAAATACAACAGTAAATATTGACGAAGTCAATGTTTTCAATAATAACAATGGAAATATAATGTTACTTGTCAATAAATACTGGAACAATATAGCATCCAATGAATATAATCACTCCTTGAATCAAATCAATGCATTAAACATCATTCAGTTGCTCACATATAAAAGTTGCTGCATCAAGATGAAATATCCTAGGGGTGACGTCAACTTTTAGGGTTAGTTGTTAGTTAGGGTTTCAAATTTATAAGGTTTTGAGAGTTTGTTTAGTCATTATCAATTCAATGCTAGAGTCTAAGGATCAATGCCTAAGGGTTAATGGAGTCAATATATGATGGGCGCAAGAGTTGAAGGGTAAAATTTTTCTGAGGACTAGAGGGTAGGTTTTCAAGGTGTTGCTAAAGTAGGGCCTTGAAAGTAGAAACCCTAAGAGAGAGAGAGATTCACTTGGTGTTGCAAAGGCAAGGCCGTGTTCTCTCTCCTCTTTCCCGGCAAACGGCTAGCACAATAAGGAAAATTTAACCAAGACAAGAGGTTTTGATGAGGGAGATGTTGCTAAAACAAGGTCTGCCAACAAACCCTAGAATGGTACGGACCTAGTGTAGTAAGCCTAGGCTAGGGACATATCACTCTTCTTGGCTTCAAAAGGGTACGACTAGCATAAGGAATGAAGAAAACAAGTGTAGCTAAGGCTAGGCTCTATTTTCTTATTCAATGGTTTAAGGTCTCTTTGTCAGGGGACATGAGACAACAACCTACTTGTGTGGTTGTCCCCTAGGGTTTTGATTCAGCAATATATAAGTAATATGCAAGATATTTAAACTACAACCATTCAAAGAGAAGTTTTGCAGGAAAAAAATTTACAATTCATGAAGAAATACCCAAGCAAACCCTAGTTGTAACACCTTCCTTCCAAAGAAACACCATAAATTCCAAGAAAACTATTCCTTCAAAAGTTGTGCATCACTATTTCAGCCAAAAACCCCAATAGGGCGCTAAAAATCAGATCTCACTTGATGAGTGACTTGTGTTATTTCAAAATGAGGGAAAACATCCTCAATTTATATCATCCAATGAACTTTAATTTAAAAATTAGGTCATTAAAACAGCCAGCAAGGATGACTACTAAAAACCATACTATTTTCACATTAATTGCTAAATAAAATCCTAAATGAGAAGTAAGCAGGATGTCTAGCCCCTGTGAGGGAGATGTTGGCCCTTTTTAGGGCAAAACTTGGCACTAGAAGGCAAACATTGGCCCTCCCTGGGCCTCCAAACTCTGCCACATGTGCCAAACTGCCCTGTAAAGATGCCACACGTTGGAGGTGACATCAAGGATCTCTAGAGGACGTCCTGGTCAACAGAGGGATGCGTTCCACCTGCAGTGGGTCAACCCCCTAGGGCTGGGCTCAGCCAAGGTGTCCTGGATGAAAACGTCCTTCTTCTTCTTTCGTGCAAATGATCGATCAATCATTGTCCTATATCTGCCCTTGATGAGGTCCCATCAACCATCTGATGGGCTCTTCAGCCCCATGGAGGTCCGAACTGATCATCTCCCCATGTGTATCATTCCACCTGGTACCTGTCCGTCGGGTATGGTCCTGCACATCGAAAAATTCACCCTCCATGAGCTCATTAGTCCTTGGGATCATAGCAATGTCAATCATATTTCATCATTAATTTTATCAAATGCATGCATAAAACTCCTAGCATATGATCTAATAGCTTAAAGACATTACACTGGCCTACTATATAGAGCTGAAGAAAAAGACAAGGTAACCTATTGGGCCAACATCCATAAGAAAAGGAAAGTTCCCAAAGGATATCATCCAAGCCATGTAATACGAGGTGGTGTGGTCTAAGGATGCCCAGATATAGTGAAAACCAGGGGTGGATATTATCCGTGGGTGCCTTTGTAGGAGGCGAGATGTACCTGTCATGGATGCAATTCTTTCCAAGCCCTTTATTGCCTTTATTATTTCTTTTATTTCAAGGTCTAACTAGAGGACACTGCCTTGGCGTGGTGACCAGAGCTGATAGTGTTACCCACGAGTATTTTTACAGAAATGATAAGGATGGCTTGAGAGGAGACCCCCTTTCCCTTGGCCATGCAACCAAGGGTCACTGCCCTGGCGTGGTAACCAGATAATGGAAATGTCACACTGCTATATACCTGTGAACATAATGGGCCAGCTCGTGATGAGACCCCCCATCCTCTTGGCTAAGTCTTGTTTTATTATTTTTCTTCGAGTCCCTCTTGTTTCTTATCGAGAGGCTTTTTATTGCCTTCTCGAGGATCCCTGGGCGAGGCGTCTCCAGGTTTTATTTTCTATGGATTTTATCTTTTACCAGCTGCTTTTACCCCTTGGGCCTTTAGCCCCTTCTTCCCACAAGATAAGGTGTAACCCCACAAATAGGTCATCCTAACATCTGGACTAGGGGAATGGGATAGATGAATAGGAGATAAGATGTAAAATGATAAGATGGTGGGAGCGGACGATGGCTCTTCAAAATCCCCCCTGGTGGCTAACCAAAACATATGGATACAAGATTGCTAGGGCGCCTCGTTAATCCCCCCAACCATGGTCAAGTGGGTTAGTGTAAGATCCAAGAAGTTGTCAGAAATGAAAGGAATCTGATGCATATATCTGAGAGTTATAATGATCAAACATGACACATACCATGATACCTGGACCAATTACCTCATGGAGCAAGAGTCTTCTTTGATACAGGTCAAAGCTGAAGGTTATGGATGTTGTTGTTGCTGACAGGACAAATATGATGAAGAAGAAGAAAGATGGGCCCTCCAGGGCCATGCTCAGGTCAATCCTGCTCTCGGTACTCCATGTCTAGGACCTATGGGCCTCGAGACATGATCTCCTAGTTATCCCTAGAAATCGGGGATAACATTTGGCTCCAACTCGGGGACATGTGCTTACCGTAGAGCGCATGAGAACCTCAACATCTCTGGTATAAACCTACAAACCTGATCACACTTGAAAGGGCATCGGTAACAAAGGTGGGGTGGTATTTCCACCCCACAAAATATAAGACATATATATATGACTGAAATAAAACAATCAATATGCATGTGAGGAAAACAAACTATCATGAAATGAAGATGGTATGATACACGGAAGAATGCCTACCTACCTATACTCACATGTTGGCTGGATGCTCAATGTAGTCAAACGACCAGTGTAACCAATCCAACAATGTACCCCAATACCTGCCTTTGTGCTTCATCATAAACCAAAATAGTGATAAATCAAGCACAAATTTAAATGACATAGGTTAGAACATATATCATATCGTCGGAGATCTCAAGTTCTAACTCATGGAGGCGGGTGGGAGGGATCAAATCCTGCGAAGTCACTCTTTGAGGAAAGTACTCAATCCACTTCAAGAAAGGGTCATGAGGAGAGCAAGGTTCAGAAAATTGACTCAAAGGGCCTGCAAACTGGCTACCTAGGGCATCCTCATGTTTTGAAGTCAAGGAAGGGATTGGCAAAGACCTAGCAGATGACTGACAAACTACCAAGGGAAAGTTGAAAAATTGGGACAACTTACTCAAAATTGTAGTATTCAACCAAACCCTGGAGTTTAGGGCTTGCCTAAGAGGAAACTCAACATAAAAAAGGTACTTCCCAACTACACCTTTGATGGAAAAACATGGTAAAGTAATAACAGGTGGCTGGAGTGAAAAGTCATGAGAAACCTTCTTTAGGCAAACAATGTCCTTACTTGTATCAGAATTTGAGAACAATGGTGGTCGACAATCATCTTCATGAAAATAGTCCAAATGCTCAGGAGGGTACTCATAAAAAATCTCAAGGTAAGACTGAAAATCATCAGGAGAATAAGGTATTGGGTCATCCTTGGTTTTTTGAAAAGTACTGGTAAAAATCTCATCTCCTTGTTGCCATTGGTCAGAAGTAATCTATTGTGACAATTGCAAGGGAAACAACTAGAAATGACTCTCAGTTTCATAGATGGGATCCAGGTCATAACCAACTATATCCCACCTACGTCTCCCCACATGTATGAACTCATCAATGTTATCAACAATGTGACTATCTGTGTCATAACATGCAGGGTTTGAAACATATGAAAATTCATTCTCCTCCTCCTCATTTTCTTCATCATAAGGTAAAGCTTTATAAAAAACTAAGGGAGGAGGGTAACTTATTGTTTCTCTTTGTGCAGGGACTTCGAGGACCTTGGTGTTTTCAGCATGTGTCATTGTTTCATCCTCATGGATTGCTTCTTTGTCTTTGATTGTACAGCAAGGGCCATCAACTTCATTCAAAGCTTCTTTTTCTCCTTCATTTTCTGAATCAAGGAACGAGGTGTCATTGGCATCTTGAAAGGGAGAACAACTAACCTTATCGTTTCCTTGTTGTACAGGAGGAACAGGCTCTTGGATCGCTTCATCATAGGGAGGAGCATAGGTTGGTATTTCATCATCTTGTTCAGGACTTTTCTCCTTATTCACATCCTCATTCTAGTGGTTAAAAACTTGTTCCCTTTTCTTTTGTGGGTTTTGAGCAAATCTTTCAAGTAGTCTTATCCAGCTGGGAGGATCCATGGTATTGGTTCTGGACAAGAGATTCTTTTCGATTTGAATGGCCATGTTGTGAGCTTCTGCAAGTGTTTTCGGATTCTCTTTATTTAGGAGGAAACTCAGATGGCCCTGAAGCCCATTAGTATAGAGATAAAAGAAGTATTTTCCTTTAGGACGATAGCTTTCGGGAATCTGGTAAAACAATTTCTGGAATTTGGCCTAGAAAACTCTGACAACCTCATACTCTGCTTGTCTTATGCCCTCAATCTCTTTCAGCAATGATTGTACGTCTTCCAATCTCATAGCCCACCTTGCAAGGA
>ML793957.1:540104-550758 GCA_009831015.1 Picea engelmannii
TAGCTTTCGGGAATCTGGTAAAACAATTTCTGGAATTTGGCCTAGAAAACTCTGACAACCTCATACTCTGCTTGTCTTATGCCCTCAATCTCTTTCAGCAATGATTGTACGTCTTCCAATCTCATAGCCCACCTTGCAAGGAAAATCTCTTCAAAATGGTCCATAGATGTGATGCTGGCTGCTGGAAGGTTATCATACCATTTTTTAGCCTCTCCATGTAGAGAGGCAGAGAAGAGTTTCATCACTAAGTCTTCAGCTTCATCACTGACAGGGCGGTATTGAAAGAATTCCCAAAATTTTCTCATGTGATAATCGAGACTTTCTCCATCAAGGCCAAAGAATCTAGGGAGAAAATTCTTATAAGAGAGAGGCATTTTTCTGGGATATCCTGGGATTTTACTCATATCCAAAGGTCTGTAGTTTCTTGGATCCCATTGTGAAGTCATAGTTGGCTTCGTCATTAGTGGAGTCGCCAGATAGTTTTCTTGAAACTATCAAAAGATAAGGGAAAACACCCTAGTGGAGTCACTAGGTAAGCTTGTAAGAATAAAGCATCTAGAGGCAAGGCTTACCAAAATACTTGTTGTTGAGGAAGATTGACTCAGTGTTCCCCGACAACGATGCCAAAATGTTATCGCATAGTTTGTAGCTAGGAGTAGAGGCTATAAAATAGAAGGCCAAACTGGCGTAATAGGGACCTGCCCCACCCAATGTCACCACAATGGGGAGGCATTTCTATTTAGGGAGGCTAGGCCCAAGGGAGATGTCCCTGGCAACCTGGGGTTTGAAAGGGAAAGGCTCAAAGGATTAAGGCTAGTTTCCCCTTTCACAGATTACCACCCAAAGAGATAGTCCAATAAAGTATAACCAAGGAGAAGGCACCTGCTTTCGAGACAAGACAACAATAGGACTAATACGTGCAATAATGGTTAATACTTCATAAATTAGTGACTATCTAAGTTCAATATATGAGCAAATACAACAGTAAATATTGACGAAGTTAATGTTTGCAATAATAACAATGGAAATATAATGTTACTTGTCAATAAATACTGGAACAATATAGCATCCAATGAATATAATCACTCCTTGAATCAAATCAATGCATTAAACATCATTCAGTTGCTCACATATAAACATTGTTGCGTCAAGATGAAATATCCTAGGGGTGACGTCAGCTTTTAGGGTTAGTTGTTAGTTAGGGTTTCAAATTTATAAGGTTTTGAGAGTTTGTTTAGTCACTATCACTTCAACGCTAAAGTCTAAGGATCAATGCCTAAGGGTTAATGGAGTCAATAAATGATGGACACAAGAGTTGAAGGGTAAAATTTTTCTGAGGACTAGAGGGTAGGTTTTCAAGGTGATGCTAAAGAAGGGCCTTGAAAGTAGAAACCCTAAGAGAGAGAGATTCACTTGGGGTTGCAAAGGCAAGGCCTTGTGCTCTCTCCTCTTTCCCGACAAACGGCTAGCACAATAAGGAAAATTTAACCAAGACAAGAGGTTTTGATGAGGGAGACGTTGCTATAACAAGGTCTGTCAACAAACCCTAGAATGGTACAACCCTATTGTAGTAAGCCTTGGCTAGGGACATCTCACTCTTCTTGGCTTCAAAAGGGTACGGCTAGCATAAGGAATGAAGAAAACAAGTGTAGCTAAGTCTAGGCTCTATTTTCTTATTCAATGGTTTAAGGTCTCTTTGTCAGGAGACATGAGACAACAACCTACTTGTGTGGTTGTCCCCTAGGGTTTTGATATAGCAATATATAAGTAATATGCAAGAGATTTAAACTACAACCATTCAAAGAGAAGTTTTGCAGGAAAAACACTTACAATTCATGAAGAAATATCCAAGCAAACCCTAGTTGTAACACCTTCCTTCCAAAGAAACACCATAAATGCTAAGAAAACTCTTCCTTCAAAAGTTGCGCATCACTATTTCAGCCAAAAACCCCAATAGGGCGCTAAAAATAAGATCTCACTTGATGAGTGACTTGTGTTATTTCAAAATGAGGGAAAACATCCTCAATTTATATCATCTAATGACCTTTAATTTAAAAATTAGGTCATTAAAACAATCGACAAGGATGACTACTAAAAACCATACTGTTTTCACATTAACTGCTAAATAAAAGCCTAAATGAGCAGTAAGCAGGACGTCTAGCCCCTCTAAGGGAGACGTTGGCCCTTTTTAGGGAAAAACTTAGCACTAGAAGGCAAACGTTGGCCCTCCCTGGGCCTCCAAACTCTGCCACATGTGCCAAACTTCCTTGTAAAGATGCCACACGGTGGAGGTGACGTCAAGGATCTCTAGAGGACGTCCCGGTCAACAGAGGGACGCGTTCCACCTGCAGTGGGTCAACCCCCTAGGGTTGGGCTCAACCAAGGCGTCCTGGATGAAAACGTCCTTCTTCTTCTTTCGTGCAAATGCTTGATCAATCATTGTCCTATCTCTGCCCCTGATGAGGTCCCAACAACCATCTGATGGGCTCTTCAACCCCATGGAGGTCCGAACTGATCATCTCCCCATGTGTACCGGTCCACCTGGTACCTGTCCGTCGGGTATGGTCCTGCACATCGAAAACTTCGCCCTCCATGGGCTCATTAGTCCTTGGGATCATAGCAATGTCAATCATATTTCATCATTAATTTTATCAAATGCATGCATAAAACTCCGAACATATCATCTAATAGCTTAAAGACATTACACTGACCTACTATATAGAGTTGAAGAAAAAGACAAGGTAACCTATTGGGCCAGCATCCATAAGAAAAGGAAAGTTCCCAAAGGATATCACCCAAGCCATGTAATACAAGGTGGTGTGGTCTAAGGATACCCATACATAGTGAAAACCAGGGATGGATATTATCCATGGGTGCCTTTGTAGGAGGCGAGTTCTACCTGTCATGGATGCAATTCTTTCCAAGCCCTTTATTGCCTTTATTATTTCTTTTATTTCAAGGTCTAACTAGAGGACACTACCTTGGCGTGGTGACCAGAGCTGACAGTTTTACCCACGAGTATTTTTGTAGAAATGATAAGGCTGGCTCGTAATGAGACCCCCTTTCCCTTGGCCATGCAACCAAGGGTCACTGCCCTGGCATGGTAACCAGATAATGGCAATGTCATACTGTTAGATACCTATGAACATAATGAGTCATCTCGTGATGAGACCCCCCATCCTCTTGGTTATGTATTGTTTAATTATTTTTCTTCGGGTCCCTCTTGTTTCTTATCGAGAGGCTTTTTATTGCCTTCTCAGGGATCCCTGGGCGAGGCATCTCCAAGTTTTATTTTCTATGGATTTTATCTTTTACCAGCTGCTTTTACCCACTGGGCCTTTAGCCCCTTCTTCCCACAGAATAAGGTGTAACCCCAAAAATAGGTCATCCTAACGTCCGGACTAGGGGAATGGGATAGATGAATAGGAGATAAGATGTAAAATGATAAGATGGTGGGAGCGGACGATGGCTCTTCAAAATCCCCCCTGGTGGCTAACCAAAACCTATGGATACAAGCTTGCTAGGGTGCCTCGTTAATCCCCCCAACCATGGTCAAGTGGGTTAGTGTAAGATCCAAGCAGTTGTCAGAAATGAAAGGAATCTGAATCATATATCTGAGAGTTATAATGATCAAACATGACACATACCATGATAACTGGACCAATTACCTCATGGAGCAAGAGTCTTCTCTGATACAAGTCAAAGCCAAAGGTGATGGATGTTGTTGCTGCTGACAGGACAAGTCTGATGAAGAAGAAGAAATATGGGCCCTCCAGGGCCATGCTCAGGTCAATCCTTCTCTCGGTACTGCATGTCCAGGACCTGTGGGCCTCAAGACATGATCTCCTAGTTATCCCTAGAAATCAGGGATAACAGGTACAATGCAAACATTTTTCTTGATTTCAAAGTAGTGTTCAGAGGGAGGAAAATGGTCCAAGATAAGCATTATTCCTGAGTTCACAGTAGTGACCAGAGTGGGAAGAATGATCCTTTTCTCACATGGCGTGGATTTCAACATCTGTTGGGACAATAATTCTTTCTGTGTCATAGGAAGTGACCAGGATAGTAAGAATGGTACCTATATCACTATGTTTAGTGATTGACTTATGCGAGACACTCTGTTGAGTGTGCTAAGTCCAACACATGACTTATTCAACATCATGCATGATTACTCAGATAGAGTATGACGTTGAGAGATGATGCAGAAAGTGATATATTTGGATCCTAGGATGCTACCAGATGATACTGATAGTGATGATTATGCTTGTGAATTGATCTGCGTGATCATGAGATAGCTTGTGTGGCTATGATGATGCTACCTGTAGAATGGTATGAAAGATTATGTGAGTCTTTCCCATACCATGTGAAATGGATGGATGTGTTTGAGACCATTACAGTAATACCTCCCTAGCTAGGAGGGAGTGTTGATATTATATTAGTTTCGGGAGGTATTAACCTCCATGTGTAACCTTTGACTAGAATAGAATATTCCAGAAGCAAGAGAAACACTAAAAATATGTGTAAAAATCCTAGAACACAAGTCAACTCAGTAGAATAAATAATATCAATGTATTATCTTCCAAAAGGACAAGTTTTCCCAGATAGGTGACAAGAACCACTATAAATAGGAGGTTCTCTATATCATTTGTACATGCTCACTTCACTCACTCTCTTAGCAAAGTATAGCGCAAGTTTGGAGTTTCAGTTGAAAGAAAGGAAGGTGCATCTTATGGGGTGATTCTTGGTCTCTCTCTCTAGCGCTATCTATCCTAATATATGCACCCTACCTTCTAGTATCTCTTGGTGGTATTCTTGGTGATATCTTGGAGTAACTTGGTGGATTTATCGAAGGTGCAAATTTTGGGAAGAAGTGCAACTACATCTGTTGCAGTTGAGTATTGTTCTTGTTCTGTGGTTGTGGAGACTCTCTCTCTTGTGAGCTACCCTTGGGGGAGGTGCACTCTCCTTGTCCTGTGTTGTCATTGAAGTTTGATGGTGTTTTATGGTTCCATCTCATGCTATTGTTGTAGCTAGGGTTTATCTGTTGGTTCTAGTGTGGCTTTTTGGAATCATTCTATCTAGAAAAGGTTGAAGTGCTTGGGGGTGGTTGCATGCCTGTGATTGGGTGACAATAGTGATATTGTGTATGGTAAAACAAGCACATCGGATATTTTAACAAAGGGACCCTTTCCACGCAACGATTTGATTGTTAATGTCTATGGTATGCATACCCTAGCCCCCTCTATATTTGAGTGTGTGACCTATTACGAGGAAACACATGTTATTAACAAAAGTTTATTAAATATTTGATGTACGTAATTTATATAAAATATAATTTATATTATATATAGTTTATATAATTTACAATATATAAATTATATATTATATAAATATATAATATATATAATTTATTATATAAACTATATAAACTATATATTATATAAATTATCTAATATCTAATTTATAAAATATATACAAACAAAAATAGAATTTGTAATCCCTCACCCCCCTCTAGATTTGAGTTTGTGACCTCTTACGAGGAAACACATGTTATTAACAATAGTTTATTAAATATTTAATATATGTAACTTCTATAAAATATAATTTACATAAAATATAATTTGTATAATTTACATTATATAAATTATATATTACATAAATATACAATATACAATTTATATACTATATAAATATAATTTATAAAATATATGTATTATATTAATTATATAATATATAAATATATATATATAAAAAAATAGAATTTGTAATCCCTCACCCACGTGCGGATAATCTCCCCATTGTTCGAATTACCTCACCTTCACATGACTGAGAGTGCATTCCATTCCTGGAGTGAGAGATCGAGGAGAATAAACTCACCTCCCCGTGACAGAGTGCCCTTGCTAGAGAAACAGAGGAGAATAACCTTACCTCCCTGTGATTGAGAGTGCCCTTGCTGGAGTGAAAAAGGAGGAACGAGCTTCCGACAAAAAATGACATCACTAGCCCTTTCTGGAGTGATGGAGGAGGAGTGACTGAGAGTGCACTTGCTAGAGTGACATAGGAGGAGTGACAAAGGAGAGCCCACCTTGACCAAGAATGATGCCAAAATTGGTAAGTTATGAAAATCCTTTAAAACCCCAAATCAGTAATTGAATCTCCTCCTTTTGAATATCCTCCAAGGTTTTGTTAATCCTGTTAACCAATTTGAGAAAGATAATCTCTTCTGGAAACCCTGAAAATTTACTCCGTTAGTCATCCACTTTCTCAACTAGAGGTTAATATGATTTGATTTCTATGGCCTTTATTTCCAAGAGCCCAGGGTCGATGATTTTGGATAATAGGGGCACTGGATTTGCATAAACACCAAATTGAATATCCAATGATCTCAATAATTGGAGTGTCTGGGATTTTAATCATGCTAGATTGAAAGTGATTTTTGTGCATAATAAATTTCCATCATTCCCTTCCTTTGGATTCCAGTCACCATATAATTTTGGCTCCCAATGCTAGGTTCATGAGCAAGGGATATTCTGCATCTCCTCTCTCTTATGCCACACTCATTATATTCCAATTTAAAAGATGATATTTTTGGTTTTTGTATTCCTCTCTTACCATAGAAATTTATGGATATCTCTCCCAATATGTTGCATGATTCTAATTGATGCTAGAAAAGAATATCCTTAAGAAAAAAGTAGGGTTGATAGAACAAACTTTATCAAAACCACTCTACCTACTAGATTTAACCACTATGAGCTCCATTGTTGCATCTTATTTTTTATTTATTTTTAGAATAGATTTCTAGTCATCTGCCTTTGGGAACTTGGAAACTATAGGAATTCCCAAATATTTGAACATACCATTGAGGAACCATAGGGAACTCTAGAATTCTAGTTATATTTTGCAACAACCTCGGAGAAGAATTCCAACCATACCTTTTTTTTCTCCTTATTGATCTTTGCTCCTAACACATCCATGAAATGAATTAAGACTTGCTTGAATTGGTAAGTTATTGTGACAAAGGAACCCCCCATAAGAAATGTGTCATCATCAAACTAAGAGTGGATCGATTAGTTGGCTCCCTGGAAAATCAATATACCCTTCAAGTTTCCAATAATTCTCTCTTTCTCCCACCTTTTTCTCAAAGAGTCAACCATGAGAATGTTGAAGAGTGGAGACAAAGGGAGGCCTTGTCTCATCCCTCTCATACTCTAAAAAAGGAGGTCAACCTACCATTTACCTATGATGTTATCCATGGCCATCCAATGCATGCTTTAACAAAGTGAATAAAAGTTTTTGTAAGACAACCAACAAAAATGATTAATATAACTGATTAGAAACATTGGCCATCAGTATTTTTATGATCATCCCCTTTTCATTATTTGTAATGTACCCCAAATTTCCCAAATAAAAAAAAAAAATATTTGTTAGGGGACATTAAAGTTACTTGACTCTCCAACATTGGTTGTAGCATAGAGATAATCCATTACATAAATATCTTATTCCTTTAAAGTATGCATCACAATTTACTTCTTTGTCATTATCCCCCTTACATACCGAAGGGGATTTACATTCCACTTATATATGACTATTATATTTCATTAAAGCGTCGTTTATTCGATCATAAAACACACACTTAGGTTTGAATTTATCGTCCATATTGTTAGCCTTTAACTAAGCTTGTTGCGGGTCGATCGAGTGGGTTGTAAGTACAGAGAAAAACCAAGTGCAACGTAACAACTAGAATAGTCCAATTTAGACTCGGAGTGGTAGGAACAGACAGATCAACAAAACAACGATGAAGCACTAGCAGGCACCCAGATTGACGATTTTCGTGCGTTCAGAGCATCGAAGTCACACACAGATTAAAGAACAGACAGTAAATCCAAGAGCCTGCCATGTCAACCGGGTTTGTATTATCCCAAAAGATTCCCAACATAACACTCATAAACTTCTAAAGCTCGAACACCAGAAGTCCCGAAGTGAAATCTAGACCGTTCATCGGCGAGGACACGTGGAGACAGATCCTTCACTTCGAAGACTTAACACTTCGAAATATTTTCTAGCGCATCACGCATAAACTTCCAAATTCCAAACACCCGAAGTCCCAAAGTGAAATCTGGACCGTCCGTCAGCGAGGACATGTGGAGGCAGATCCTTCACTTCGAAGACTTAACACTTCAAAATATTTCCAAGTGCAACACGCATAAACTTCCAAAGCCCGAATACCTGAAGTTCCGAAGTAAAATCTGGATCGTCCATTAGCGAGGACATGTGGAGGCAGATCCTTTACTTTAGAGACTTAACACTTCCATAGATTTACAAGTACAATCTCATAAATTCCTGAAGCCTGAATACCCTAAGTTCTAAAGTAAAATATGGACAGTCCATCAATGAGGACACGTGGAGGTAGATCCTTCACTTAGGAAATACGATACTCTGAAGGATTGTCAGAACTCAACATGGAAAAGGCCGAAACCTGAAATTTTGAAGTAAATCTCGACCATTCATCAACGAGGACACATGGAGGTAGATTCTTCACTTCGGAAATACGATACTCCGAAGGATTATCAGAACTCAAAATGGAAAAGGTTGAAGCCCGAACTTCCGAAGTAAATCTCGGCCATTCATTAACGATGACACATAGAAGTAGATTCTCCACTTCAGAAATACGGTACTCCGAAGGATTTTCAGAACTCAACACAAAAAAGGCCAAAGCCTGAACTTCCGAAGTAAATATCGACCATTAATCAAGGAGGACACGTGGAGGTAGATTCTTCACTTCGAAAATATGATACCCCGAAGGATTGTCAGAACTCAAAATGGAAAAGGCCGAAGTTTGAAATTTTGAAGTAAATATTGGCAATTCATCAATGAGGACACATGAAGGTAGATCCTTCACTTTGGTGACTTAACACTTTGGGATATTTACCAGCACAACGCTCCTAAAATTCCGAAGCCTAAAATCTCAAAGTTATGAAGTAAAATTCTTGACCATCCATCGACGAGGACACATGGAGGTAGATATTTCACTTCGGTGACTTAACACTTCGAGATATTTACCAGCACAACACTCCTAAACTCCCGAAGTCCTGAAGTAAAAACTGGACCATTGATCTCATATCAACAAGAACCGTTGATCCTTGCAGTAGGTAAGATAGGGAAAAAACCCATAGTAAAATCAGACTGTTGATCTTAGATCAACAAGAACTGTTATCCTTACAGCAGGTAAGATAGGGAAAACACTTGGAGTTAAAGAGGATTGTTGATTTTAGATTACGACACGATCGACGACTATACTTCATTGCGGGTACATAAACTAATCGAACGTTAAATTCCTAGAGCGGTCCCACAATTAAAACCATGGTAAAGTGAAAGGGCTACATGGTGGAGGGAGGTGAATTGCAGGCGCAAAAGAGGTGTGGTTCCAAACCTCCTTTGGAGGCCCCACAATCACATGTTTGAAAATGAAAAAACCAACAACAACACGTGGTTGTCCCTAGGCGTTCATCCACAACAGAAGAGATACATCAGTAGACCACGTCAACGAGGACATGTGGCACAAAAAGATGATTACAAGTGTCAAGAAGGAAAGGAATTTTAGGTACGTGTAAGACGCGAGTCTAAGTGACTCGTGGAAGCCATTCGAAAAATGCCGAAAATAGTAGTGGCATCATCAAGTACGTCACTTCGGGCGTAAGTGCTTTGGGGAAAACTAGTTTTCTAACATCAGAGAATACCTGAAGCACCGAAGTAATGGAATCCAATGATCTAAAATAGAAAACTCAAGCTAAGTTTGTCCTTAGCCTAGTCTACTGCTGAGTTCCATCAAAACTCACATAGTTTACTAAACCCCCAAAATTCTTTTGTTGCAGATTATACAAAACGAGGGAATTAGATCAAGGAAAACATTCTTGCTCGAAAAGGTATTTGAGTTATGATCTTGGAATTTAAGCAATACTTCTTAGATTGTGTCTACCAGTGGTAATGGAGTCCTCCCCCTAGGGTACTCCACTGTAATAATTCGAATCATGGTTTCATGGACACGGGTTGTTTTGTAATTTACTTTCAATTGAATATAAAGGTTGTTGAAACCATTTTGAACAATATTCAGTTAATGTAACAACTACTGTAGCATGCATTGGTAGACCCTTGAATCATTGTTTTGTGTGGTTATAGACATAAGGAAATATGTAATATAAATGTGGACTGTTATACATTCTATCTGTTCTTTATGACACTTGCACAATTTGAAGTTGTAATTCAATATACATATATTCAAATCAATGGTCAATATGAGAATTTATTTATACATGAATAAATATAGGCCTATACAACCACATGCATATATACATTAACAACCCATAGAAACATATAACCTTTATGAATATATATATTAACAACCAATAGAAATGTATAACCTTTTCGCTCATCTCTTTTGCGAGAACACATAGATATGTATACACAGATGTTCATAGATGTATAACCATAATTAATGATAACAGGAGCATACAAAAATTCTATCATTTTCTTTCATATGAATATATATATATATATATATATATATATATATATATATATATATATATATATATATATATATATATATATATATATATATATATATATATATATATATATATATATATATATATAT
>ML793957.1:578767-631834 GCA_009831015.1 Picea engelmannii
GTTGTAGCCTCATTATGAGTTGGTGCTCATATGTATGATAATGTAAAGAATGTAACTATTACTTATCATATAAAGAAAAAGAGGTTTTTACCCTTTATGGGTTTCCTCAGGAAATATCTGTCTCTGTGTATCACATGTGTGTGTCTGATACTGAATGTGCCTTTGTTTATTTCACTACATTATTGTGATCATCATTGAGTGCCTTGTAAAGATTTTAAAAAGAAGCATAATTGTTTAAGCACAGTAACAATTGATTCACCCCCCCCCCCCTCTCAGTTGTCCAACAAAACCATGGTAAAGCGAAAGGGATACGTGGCAGAGGGAGGTGAATTGTGGGATCAAAAGTGGCGTGGTTCCAAATCGCCTTTGACGACCCCGCAATCATGTGTTTGAAAATGACAAAACCGACAACAACACGTGGTTGTAGATGAAAAGTGAAAAGTGTTCATAACATTTACAAATAACCTCTTGAACTAGAAGGATGTTTTCAATGATCTATCTTTTTTGGATGAAGTCACCTTGATTTTCATAAATTAAATTTGGGAGAATTATGTTCAGTCGATTTGCTAAGATCTTTATCAAAATTTTGTAGGAGGAATTACTTAGGTAGACGGGCCAAAATCTATTGAATGAGGATGAATTGTTTTCTTTTGGAATAAGAGACAAAAATGAAGAGTGTGTTCCCCCTCCCAACTTAGGAAGTTGGTTTCTTTCTAGACCAATTTAACATTCGACATGAGTCATGCTTGATGATATTCCAACAAACATGATAGAAATGGATTGAGAACCCATCAAATATTGGTGCTTTGTCTGGATCTAGGTTCAACTTTCCAAATCCCATTTATCACTTCCTCCTCGATTTTTCTGGATAGATTTTTGTTAAGCCTAGGTGATATCAAGCTTGGTATTCCTTGTAGCATTTCTTAACTGGCTTCTTCCTCTTCTATGTATATGGATTCAAAATAGTCATGTGAAACCTCCCTAATAACCCCAAAATATGCGATCTTCTCCCCTAAGATTTTATCTCTTGAACATTATTCCTTTGTTGTCTAAATTTTTCTTGTTTATGAAAATCTGAGGTGTTATGATTGCCCACCTTTGTTGGATTTCCATTCTTTATTCCCTAATTATGAAGCCACTTTTTCTTCAATCTTTTTCTCTTATATGAAAAGGATAACTTGTCTTTCTTCTTTTAATAAATCCCTAAATGCTTCTATTTTGTACCCACTACCCAATCCACTATTGTTGCAAGAGATTATTTTAATTATTTCACTAATAATATTTTAGAACTACTACCAAATGAGATCTATAGCATTTATTATTTTCCTATTTTTTTTACTAAGTTGTGTTCGATTCCACTTTCAAAAGATGATTATATGGTTGCTTGAGCCCCCAAATTCTTCTCTTTATTTGTTACCTCCTCCTTTATTTCCTTATTTGTTTTCCTCCTAGTTTTATTTGGGATTATTTCTTCTTCTACTTCATCCTCCTCTTATTTTTGGTGTGCCTTTTTCCAATTCAACACTACATAGGGTTGACACAAAACGTTATTTTGGAGTGAATTATTGTTTTCTTGCAAGGACATAGGGGATACATGGGTTTATTCAAGATTATGGGTTTCCTTAGGAACCAAAAGAGGTTCAATTAATGGATGCACAAAGGATTGATGATTAAGGAGGGGAGGAGGAAACAATAAATCCACTAGTTGAAGCAAATTAGAGATCAAGGCATTGGGATATAAGTCCAACTAGGATGGAATGGAAAATTTATTGGTAGAGGGAGATGATTTTCCTTTCCGAGTCAATGAAGAAGAATCTTCTACTTAATTTTTCCCATTATTATTTTCTACCAACTACCATTAATCTGTGTTGTTGGGGGTCACATTCTTAAAGGATGAAGGTTTGCATTCTTTTTCAATTCCAACTTTGCAAAATCCCTTTTCTTCAACAATGTTCCGACCTTCAAATCCTCTTCACTAATGACTAACCTACCTCTTTCTTACCTCCTCCAATGGTTTGTTTCCTCCAGGGAATCTAAGATAACTCACAATAATTTGTTTCCAAGATCTTTACATCCATAGTTGTTACTTTTCACTCAACCACATTGAAGAGGGTGGAGCTTTATTTCCTCCTAGTGACCAATCTTATTTTTTCCTAATGTGAAGTCCAGAGGGAATGTCTCTTTGCTTCAAACCCCATATTCTATACCTTTGCATCCACATTTGTATATGACTCCACATAAACACTCCACTTAACTTTCCTTTGCACTTAACATGGAGTACAAAGTGCAAAGGAAATGCTCTAAGAAAAAAAAAAGTTATGCTCTACATAGGCCCTTACTTTTTATGTGATTTCTACTATGTGCATCAACCTTACCCATAACATTTACATCAAGTCGCCCTTTTTCCTTAGCCTTTTTCTTGTAGATGAAAAGTGAAAAGTGAAAATATATGAACTCCCATTCACTAAATTCTTAGCTCTGCATGCATAAAACATTCTATGGAAAAATAATAGGATTTTTTCCAAACTTGCAAAGGAGTTTTTATTGAAGGACTTAAACCCTGTAAAACTGTAGCTTAGATCACTAAAACTGAACATAAATAAATAATTAAATAACATTAAAGAAAACCTTCTTTATTAATGGTCCATTTAGGATCGAAGCACACCTTCCCATTAGGAGTCTTTTGTTATCTAAGGTTCATCCCCTTCTAGTTCTTCCACCTCCTCAAACAATGGATGATCCATAATGAAGGATTGAATGGAGTTGCGAGAAAATGTGGGATGTATGTTGTATGCATGTTGTATGGGGGTTATTGATGTTGTATGGAGGTTATACATGATGTGGATAATGGTGGAAATGATTGGTGGAATGGGTGAGTGGAGTGTTGAAGAACATGAGAAAAGTACCTCGATCAATATTAGATATTTTCAGCACAATATTGATCCTTATGCCTTTTAATTTTTTTGTCTTTTCCATGTGTAATGTTTTTACATACCCATAATTGTTTCCATAATAAACTAATATCACCATTTATACCTATACATGATAAGGAATATTTTGGAGTGAATATAAATAAGATTTGTTGTTGTTGACGATTTCCTTGCATGTTGTTGCAACAATGAATAACCTGTTTGAAAAATGGAACTTCTTGTTGTTGTTGCAATAGTTTATTATTGCCTTAAAAACAAAAAACAAAAAACACTATATAATATTGGAGGTCAAGATTATTACATCACATATTTGTTCATGTCACTTGTAAGTTGTACTGTTATGTTCTTGTGGTTTCCTCAATATGTTTCATCACAACCCTTATGCCATTCGCTAACTATTTCTCTCATTTGATAGAGTGTTATAGGACATACAAACAAACATGTATTTTTCAAATCTATCATCATCAAGTGAGGTATGTTCAAGTAGATTATAGGAAAATGAGACATCTAGTAGGTGTGACAGACGAAGATCAACTAGATGTGAGAATATTAAAATAAAATTCCATAGACGGATGGAATTTTTTCTTGATAAAGGGGGATCATGTTCTTATGATGATGAGAGCATGGATGACATCGAGGTGCCCTTGAGGTACAACCATATAGTGAAACAATGGGTACCCAAGGATCTTCCTCAAATAAACATTGTTTTTTGTGTCAACAAAAGGATATACCACATTGCTCCATCATCATTACATTGTTTGGGGCTATTTTCCATGGATGACATAAATGTCTATTACGATGGAATAAATGAATTCATGGAGTATGTGGGACCCTATTACATCTACAAATATTGGATATGTCTAGTCTAATATACAAAAAGTATGTGAAATATGGTGTGGTTGCAAATTATATACATCTAAGAGACAATGATCAAAATAAAAGATCATCTTTTTATATTGATGTAAGACCAAAATAAATGAAGAATATTACAGGGTTTATAAACAGTTCACGGCCCACGACCACAAATAAACAACCCAATTGCATATTTGAGGGGCCTGAAGGAAACCATGTATTCATATGTGCAATAAAATCAATAGCTACATGGGAAGAGTTGTTGATTGATTACAATTTGAATTGTGTAGATACAAATGTTGCTATTATGAGGGCGGTACGTATACTATTTTACCCAACCTGTAAGAAATGACTGCTATATTTTATGATTATCATTTACTGTAATATACTAAAATTATCACGTATATATTTTATGATTAACATGTATATATTTTATGATTATCATTTACTAAAATAAGAAAGATACAGATAGACAATTAAAGAAATACCAATCACCCTTCAGAATTACACCAATATTTCTAGGAATATTGTTATTATGCCTTTTCTCTGAATAAATTTGGCCAACAAAACCATTTTTTATATTTTTGTCCCATGCCTATTTAAGAACTAACTTTATTTTGCATACATTTGATTTTCTTCATTTTTTTCTAATTCTTATATTGACATTGCTTTGTTGGCAACACCATTATCCCAGGGTGACCAGGGGAATAAAACATCCTTAGAGAAGTCCATAGATTATATAGAGGAAGAGATTACTGATGAAAAAATGTATTCCTCCACCAACTCCTCCACCAACTTAGTCCAAACAATAAGGAATCTTGTGAGAAAATCAATGGTCGAACTTGCATCTTTGATTCAAATTCAGCCACAGACACGGGAGACAAAGGAAATAATTAAAGCCTTGATGGACAAAATTCAACACTATGGGGTAAGACAAATATTTATTTATCCCATTTATTTATTTTTCATTTTAATTTTTATACTCTTACAAGTCCTTTATAAAAATCTCTTTATTTTTACATGAGTTTTTGTAGGATTTTGATCCCCAGGATGTGCCTATGGAGGTCGGTGTTGGTACCAACACCATTGTTACACCGAAAAAACATCATAATGACACACCGTTCACTTAGAAAGGTACACCCTCCAGGGTCAATGTTGGTACTACACCTGACCATGACGAGCACATGCTAGAATGTGCACAAGATGATGTGGATGCAGAGCATGGATTTGCATATTTTGAAGCATGGTTTCCTGGATCTTCCCGTGTCATTGGCATGGGAACACTATAGGTTACCATTTTTTGTAAATGATGAGCTCATCCCTATGAAAATAGAAAATCTTCCAGGTATTTAATATGTGCTTTAATTATTATGTACAATCTAATTGAAATTTACGTAAAATGTGCGATTATTTTAAACTAGTGATAATAACTTTTTGTAGGAAACAACACATTTTATAAATGCATGAATGACCTGACCTTGGAAATATTTGGGCCCACCATAAGCACAAGGTGTAACTCTCAAAGTTCCAAGTTAAAATATGAACTCATCAACAAGTTGGTTGGCCTGTTTGGTGAGGGCTACTTCGACAAATTTAGAGTCTCCTCAAAAGCAAGCACATATTTAAAATAATTTTGGGACCAATACATGGTTCATATGCAAAAGAACCCTAAGTATGAGTGTCTTACAATGATTCCTAAGAGGGATTGGAAGTGATCCAGGTGGATATCGCTGGCCACCCACCTTTTCCAACTGGTTCAAAATAATTTTCTGGCAATTTTCGTAATTTACTATTTTTAGCAGTTTTTAACTTCCAGGGCCATTTTGAGGGCGTAAATGAAGGTTTTTCAGGATTGAGCTTCTCAATGATAACCAAAGGCTTCGATTGAGCCCCAAAAATGAATTGACTCTATGATACCTTTCCAGCAAGCTATCATCCGCCCCAAACAGAGATCGTATGCCAAAGTTATGCCCCCGGGAAGTTGATACACCAAACTACCCAAAACAGGGTCCACAAAATTGTTGGCTTTTCATCTTCCAAGGTTAGGGTTTTGGAATTTATTTATAATTAAAATGACTTTGGATCCCCTTTGTAAAGTAATCTTCTCATGGATGTGAATAGATGCACATCTCTTCTCAGAGATAAACTGCCACCATTCTAGCGAGTCTTTCACTCTGTATTTTACAGTCATTGTACATTTTCTCTCATTAATAGAAAATTGTGTATTACTATATATCTGTGTTTATGGTTGCATATATGATACATTTCTGTTATAATATTGGATATTTGAGATATCTCTGTACATTTATTTATTATATCTTCACTATCATTTCCTGCAAAAAATAATCCGGATCAGTGGTATCAGAGAATGTTGGCCTTGATCATTTTTTTTTAGTGCATGTCCCCGACGAGGTCCAAGTATAGAAAGTTGGGTCTTGAGCTTGTATCTCTTGAATAAAATCGCTATCACACACCCAATAAACCCTCCATGGAAGAAGAAAATAAAAATGATGGAGAAAACGATTCTATCAATCTGTTGCTTGAGCAAGCTCTCACGCGACAGAGGGACGAAATGATGGAGAATTTTTCCCACATCCTTCAACGTATGTTGATAGAAACATATGCATATTCATCAAACAACCACATTGGAAGAACCTCTCCTTTCAAGGTACAATTTAATTTTGACATTCCCATATTTGAAGGTCAGATAGATGCGAATGCCCTAGACAAATGGTTAAATTTGTTAGAAGGCTAATTCTATGTTCACCATTTTTCTGAAAGGGAAAAGATCACCTTAACACTCCTTAAATCTCTTCCTCATGTCAAACATTGGTGGGAAACTTACTGGGAGAAAAATTCCACAGAAGAGTGTGGAATATATGGGGCCAATCCCACTTGGATTTTTTTGTGGATGCAGTAAAGGAATAATATTACCCTGTTGGCAACTATGAGGAGCAATATATGAGATGGATCACACTGTGGCAAGAGAGGGGCTAAGCAGTTCCAAAGTTCACCAATACCTTCCATACCTTGTGCACCAATCTGGGTATCAAAGACTCCAGACGACATTTGGTTCTGAAATACCGTGGGGCTCTACACAGATACATCCAAACTGACATGGATTTTCTGGACATCTCATCACTCGGTGTTTCTTATCGATATGCTGTTAAAATCGAGCATAAATTTAAGCACCAGAAAAAACGGGAGTTTGGGTCTGCAAATTTGCAACAACCAAAGTATGATAAATATGGCCCTAACAAACAGTCTCCCAAAAACCAGTCCAAGCCACAAGAAAAGAAGGGTCACGGGAAGACGAAGAAGGAAATCGAAAAATGGTGTGATTTCCACAAAATCCCCTGGCACAACACCGATGAATGTCTCTCAAAATAGTCATTGGTGGTTGAAATCAAAGACAAGGATTGGAACCTTGATTCATAATCTGATTCAAAAAATACTGACAGAAGACAGATCATTGATGTAGACCCCATTGCTATTGTCGTGACCACACCATTTCAACCAGAAGAACCAACAGATCCTGAAGAGGGGAACTGCCTTTTTCATTCATAGATGTGGGTGAAAGGGACCCCGCTGCATTTTATTGTTGATAGAGGAAGCTAGAAGAATCTCATCTCAACACAGGTCATCAAACAATTGGGATTGTCGACAACACCACACCCATAACCATAGAACATCGAGTGGCTTCACCAGGAATGAGATATTCGTGTCAGCCAACAATGTCAATTGTCATATGAAATCTAACCCTTCAAGGATGAGGTATTATGTGATGTTTCCACACTGGTTTTCTATGATGTTCTCTTGGGCCAACCATATATGTGGAAGCATCATGTTATCTATGAGTCTTGAACCCGTAGTGTTATTGTTACTCTGGGGAGTCATCTCTATAGGATACCAGATGTGGTTCCGACTACTGTCCCACCTAAACAATGCCACAAGGTAGTATCTCATACTACAAAATTTAGCTTCGTCACAATCTGTTCAAAAGGTGAACAGAAGGATACTGCAACCACTACAACGTTGGCCCAAGCACCTTCTATCCAACAGAAGCAGGTCGACAAGACTACAGAAAAGAGAAAACATTCCTTCTGCACACAGACATATCATGTAGCAAGACTGGTTAAACATGTCCAAACCCTCGAGCTACAGGTTCGTGACAACCTTCAAAAAGCTAAGCAACACAACTTCTCCAACAAGGCAAGCAACTCATCAAGATGCATATTCAACAAACTCTTTTCCCTCTCCCTCGGGCACTCAATGCAATGGAGACCATTTCTTCCTAAGGAGGGAGGATTGATCCAGGTGGATATTGCTGGCCACCCACCTTTTCCAACTGGCTCAAATTTTTTTTATGGCAATTTTAGTAATTTACTATTTTTAGCAGTTTTTAACTTCTGGGGCCATTTTGAGGGCCTAAATGAAGGTTTTTCAGGATTTAACTTTTCAATGATATTTGAAGGCTCTAATTTATCCCCCAAAATGAATCTTCTCGATGATACCTTTCCAACGAGCTATCGTGCGCCCAAAACGGAGATCGTATGCCAAAGTTACGCCCTCGGGAAGTTGATACACCAAACTACCCAAAACGGGGTCCACAAAACTGTTGGCTTTTCATCTTCCGAGGTTAGGGTTTTGGATTTTATTTATGATAAAAAGGCCTTTGGAGCCTCATTGTAAAATCATCTTCTCACGGATGTGAGTAGCCACACATCTCTTTTCAGAGATAAGCTTCCACCATTCTAGCGAGTCTTTCACTCTGTATTTTACAGTCTTTGTACATTTTCGCTCATTAATAGAAAATTGTGTATTACTGTATATCTGTGTTTATGGTTGCATCTATGATACATTTATGTTATAATATTGGATATCTGAGATATCTCTATACATTTATTTATTATATCTCCTCTCTCATTTTGTGCCAAAAATAATGCAGATCAGGAAGACACTACAAGAAGATGCAAAGGAGAAGATGCTCTGAAAAGAAGGAAACACACGACCCAACTTAGGAAGGTATGCAACACTTCTAATACTGAAATTATGATCCTTTATCATAATTGCATCATCTAATTTCATATTTGAAACATTTCAATACAGGCTCCCAGACAAATCCAAAGCCACCAAGGCTAGAATAGAAAAACATGGGAAACACAAACTTGGCCCGGGTGGTTACTTGAAACCGGTCGTACGAATTGTAATTATAAAAAAATCAATTGCATCCAAATAATATATTATTTAAAATTTTAATTTAATTGCACATAAGAAATAAAATTCACGTTCTTATGCAAATTTGCAAGGATTGCAGTTCAAAGAAGATCAACACTAGAATACCTCAATATTTCTTTCAAGCACGACTTTCAAGTTGTGGTTGAATGGAGAAACATCTTGGGGGAAACACAACCTTCTGGCACTCAAAACAACACACACGTAAAAAAAATCAAAGAAGATTATTTATAATTTATTACTTGTACTCAAAGAAAGTTAAAAAAATAATGTGTTTGTTTTTCTTCCACCAGGAAAGAAACGAAGAAATAAGTGTCCCCACTAGTGGAACACATCCTAGTGACGGTAGAGTGACACCCAATGAAGGTGATGTACAACTCGGTAGTGGAGTTGTTATCTCCTAGCCTAGGGATAACTAAGGATATCATGTCTCTAGGTACACAGGTCCTAGACATGGAGTACTGAGATCCAGACGACTTGAGCATGGCCCAAGAGGGCCCCTATTTTCATCAGTGTAGTCCACTTATCACAAAAAACAATATCTATCCCACCATCTTGGTCCTAAATTAATGGTAAATATTTCTCCATGAGGTAATGAGTATGAGTATCAATATGGTATGTATCACTCTGATTTTTGAAGCACTTGAATATGCTTTATTGAATCCTTCTTTATTTAATGACATTTTCTTGGAAATTATGCTCTTTGTCTCATTCATACATGGAAGGGTGACAAGGTTCCCAAGTAAGTTTATTTCCCTTTAGGATGGGTTTCTACTGGGTGGATCTATGAAAATTCATTGTATGTTCCCTCCATACTTACCATTTTCCATCTTTATTCCTTTGATCTCCCATATCCTTGTTTGGGAATTTGGATTGGTTACATTGGGAAGGGTTGTACCTTACCTCGTAGGCAGAAGAGGATAAAGGTCTATAGGGTAAAAGTAGATGTAAAGAGTTAAAAGCCAATGTTGAAACCTTCAATATTATTCATCCAGGGATTCTCGAGAAATAAGTGAAAACCTTTTCAATAAGAAAAGGGGACCCATAAGATAATATAAACACTCAAGTTATTAGTTGATGGATAAAGGGTCTTATCACGAGATGACCTATTATGAGCACATACATGTAGGGGTATGACACTACCATCTATCTGGTCAAGAAACAAAGGTAGTGGATCTTGGTGGCATAACCAAGAGAAAGGGGGTCACATCATGATCCAACCTTCTCATTTCCGTGAAATGTTTGTGGATAACGTTGTCACCTCAGGTCATCAAGCTAGGACATTGGCCCTCAACTATTCCCTTGAAGCACAAGAGAAAAATATCAAAAGAAATAAATCTAAGAGTAAAAGGAAATGAACGGGCTAGGTAACAATTGCATTTATGACAAGGTGCAACTCGCCCTCTACAAAGGCACCCAAAGGTAAGACTTTACATTTCATTTTTATTACATGCACCCCATGCCCAGACATCTACCCCATGCTACCTCATACACTTACATGACTTGGATTAGAACCCACATCGGAAACATCCCAAACTTAAGAGAGGTTATCCGAATAGGACACCCCGAGACCTTCTCCAAACCTAACTTGTCAAATCGCATAAACTTCTTTGAGCATTTATCTGGGTTAAAGGGGGTTTGATGCACATGTTCGAGTAATTCAATTATTGGATGTGATTTACATGCTATGATCCCTGTGACTTATGAACCCCTGGAGGGCATACTTGTTTTTTCTGCAGGACCTTACCCATTGGACAGGTACACATGAGGGAATGATTAGCTCAAACCCGCATGGGGGCTTAAATCCCACAGATTGATGTTGAAACCCCAACCAAGGGTAAGAAGAAATTTAAGACTTGCACCAAGAGAAAGAAGGACATTGCCTTTGGAGGGACCCTAAAAAACCTAGACCCAAGGGACCATGCCCTTCCCGCATGGATGTTATCCCTTGAGGGCCTTGGACGTCAGTATCATATCCCCTGATGCCATCCAAAGCTAGGGTTTCATTTTTGGAGGCATTTTTGAGCCTAGTGACATGTATGGGCATCATTTGGGGCCTCTGGATGCGAAGCGCCCCACATTTCCAGCTCAACGTTCCCCATATAGGTCCCAAAATCACCCTAGAAGGGCATGACGTCACCCTTGGAGGTGTTTCTAGATGCAATTTTTTTTTTTATGTCAAAATTGAATTTTGTTGTAAATTGTCTAGGTCGACGTTGTTTTTGACTTGAAAATTAATTAATGGTCAAAATTTTGTATAAATAAACATGAAGTACTCTCATTTTTAGATAACAACTTGTCCTTGGAGACAAGAGGTCTGAAATTTGCATCCTATTAGTGTTATTGGATGAAATTGTGAGGCACCACTCTTGTTTAAGGCTGATTTTTGCAACTTGGATCAATTTTGGAAGTTTTATGGTGATCTTGAATGGTATTCTCATGATTATTCTTGGTGCAAGTAAGTGAAATCTGAATTTTGACATCTATTGACTAGTTTACTATATGGTTTTATTTTCTCATACAATATTATGAAGTTGCATGGTGTATTTAATGCTTGAAGTAAGAAACTTAAGTTGCTACTTTATTACTTTTTATTTTCCAAGCTTTTCATTAATTGATCTAGTAACTAGTGAAATCCTAGAGCCCTGAATTGCTATAACTTTGAGGGTTTGGACTTAGTTATTGTTGCATATGTTTTACTCCATAAAAATCCTAAGTAGAGAAAGACGCTAGGGCCTATAATTTCCTACACCCTGACATCTTGTCTCTTCAGGTCAAAGCCTAAGAGGACTTAAGTTATCACTTCTCCTATATTTTTTTCCACTTAGACTTTTGTGCATCATCATCATTGATTTGCAGCCTTAGAAGAAGTCGTCCACCTTGACTCCATTACCCTTGAAGGAACTAGTCCTCCTCTGTTACCTCTTGACAAGACTCAACTCAAACTCCTTGACTTCATACTCAAACTCTTTCACTTTATACTCTACTAATTTTCTAAACTAGTCTAGAAATACTAATAGCTAATTTGTGGTTGTCATAATCAGTGCTAAAACCATCATTTTGCAGCTTATATTAGCCTACTAACCAAATAAGTCATCCCATAATTTGTATAAGGAAAGGTATTATCAATAGGTGTTAAAGTGTATGTTTAATTTCCTTTTTAGAGTGCAAAGTATGAAGGTGTTCCTACTGTCATATTTGTTGTTACAACCATTGTTTCATCCCTTAACAACCCTAAAATCATCCATAAAACCATTGGACATTTGTACTAAGCAAACCATAATCATTGGATATTGAAGTAGTGTCTTATTTCTCTATTATAGTACTTTTCTGAGGTGGTTTTATTGTTGTCATCAACATTAATTAATGTTGTTTGGAAAGCCATTTATCTCATTCATTGACTTATATTTATCTTGAAAAGTTCGAGTGACAAACCATTATCAAGTTTGCAAGACTATTGTATCTCTTCCTTGTCATCATAACTTGCAAATTTCAAGATGCATTGTTGCTACTATGATCTCACTTTCATTTGTATAATAACTTGTTCAGACAACATATAATCTATTTAAGAATTCATTGATTATAATTGTTTTTACTAGCGTTTGATTTTTCTTTGGTAAATGGAAGGTACAAACCCATTTTCATTTTCCCTTGTTATTTAAACTTCACCAAAGTGACTTCTTCTATTGAATGACCTAGAGAGAGGGGTGGGTTTTCACTATATCTTTTTTCCCTTCATCAACAAACTAGGTCCTAGGACGTCTCCCTTGGAGTGAGGCTTTCCTCCTCCTAAAGAGAAAGATGTACCCTATTGGGGTGACAGTGATATAGTTACCTCTGTGTTACTTCAATCTAAGCCTACATTCCCTTAGGATTTAAGGAAGTATAGATTGTGCGATAACAAGAGGTATTTCATGTGCTATAAAAAATATAGTATGGATTACAATTAAAAATGTTTAATTTCAAATCGCGTATTAATTAAAACCTTTCATGTTTCAACTCCAAATCATCTAGAGGATGAGGCTAGAAAAGAAAAAGGACATATGGCTGCATTTGAAGCTACTCCACTTGCCTCCGCTACTCAAGCAGGTAAAAAACACTCTAATGCTCTTTTATTATTGAAATACTTATAATAATAATAACAAAAATTTAGCCTTTCTTTCTTATTGCAGCTGATGATTTGCACCCCGCCTTACAACAACCTCGATGTCATGAATAGACGACCAGGTCGTCAATAATACATGAAGATGCCAGAACAACAGAAGCGGAAAAAGGATTTGACAACCTACTTTCTGAATTCATTTCAAATAGAAAGAAACCGAAAAATAAATGATTGTACTTAGAAACATCATCTACCATATTGTGAAATCATATATTTGATGATAAAATTATTGAGATGAAATATTTTGTGTCTATGATTGATGAATGAATGAATGGATGTTAATGAATAATTTCTATATGTTTCTTTATTCACAAAACCACATATGTTTCTTAATGAACCTTTTTGTTTTGCTAGTGTCTATGCATAAATCTTAATGTGTTGCTTTCAATTATTTTCTAGTAGATAGATTGGGTACTGGGGAATTGAGAGTGATGTGGGGGGGAGTTACCATAAGAGCTTCCACCTTCACATGGTTCTCCATGTTCAGTAGACAACAAATTAGGATTTGGATAATCTTGGAGCAAACCTCCATGGATCCAACATAGCAACAACAAAGTGAATGGTGACTTCGTTGTTTCTCTATCAAATCAAGGGAGGTTTGCTCCAAGATTAGACTACTCCAATAAATTATTCTTGAAACCAAGAGGAGGTCATTCAGGTATTCATGCACTCAAGTATTTTTAATTATTATTTATTCATTAAAATGTTTGTTAATTTATTTTATTATTTTGTTGATTCTCTAAGTGTTTGTTAAATTATTAGAACAACTATCGTAGGAGATGTATTGGAGAAACATTAAAGAATATCATACAAGGACAACAATCGAATATCCATGTATTTGAGATGTTATTTCATTTCTAATTTCTATTATTGTATGCAAATTATCCCCTGAGGGATTGAATTCAAGGCAATGAATATCCCAAGCATAAAGTTGGAGAGAGTACCTCTATAAACATATGTTCCAAAAACAACCTTAAGTTTAAAAAAATAGACTACATTATTAAACCTTATAATTTAACCTCAATGCTTACTTCTAAATATATTCCTTGTAGACATACAATTAGGTCCGACACAATCCCATGCAACCTTATATAATTCACATAGAATGTCATCGAGCCCCAATAGAATTCACATAGAATGAATATCCTAAGCACAAAGTTGGAGACATTAACTCTATAAACATTGGTTCCAAAAACAACCCTAAGTTTATAGAAATATGATATATTCTTTGGAAAGCATTTTTGTTCACCACGGATCCTTGCCAATGCACTACTACAACCCCAAAATCCTCTACAATAGATCTCCTTTAGATCCTTAGTTGTATGATACACAATAAAAATAACACGTATCCTTTTTAGCTTGATCCTAACATCTCTCTTCCATAATACAATGATCATATGAATAATGGCCATTTGGGTTCTTGGACCCAAAGTTTTCATGCATTTTTCTAGTATTTTCCTACAATGATAGAAGATAATCTCTTGTGTTTCACTAGGATTCATCTTACATGCATACGATGACAGAGTCACTTGGTAGAACTTTTGGCCAACCCTCTAATAGACATATTACAACATGGATATCTACTCTATACAGGACTTTCATTATTTCCCTAACAATGGAATACAAAGAAAATTACTAGTTCCATTCCCCTTACTATACCCACCTCCTCCCCCAAAACCATTCCCTACTGATCAATGTTCCAACCATCGACAACTCTCTTCCCATTCCTATGAAAACTATCAAGGACTTTGAAAAACAGTCCTTACTACTACCCAACACTCCCAAATTTTGAACTCTCTTCAACATGTAATATCTTCCAACCCATGGGTTTTTTTCTCATCCCATCCATTTACCTCCTTCTTGCACTACCCCCTCCATTTATGTTCCACCTCATTAGCATCCCTCACAACATCCCACCCCCCACGTTGAGTAGAAACCCGTACCTCAATCTATCACCTTCTTCCCTCCAACTTTTTCCTCCCCCATTCCCAAGATCCAATCACCTCATGCCTCCACTCCACCTCATCACTCCATTGCCAAGGAAATATGCATTCACCTTATCATAGTGAATATTAAGTTAAAATATTCACTATGAAATCAAAATTAATAGGGAGTAATAGATCGAAACAATGAGATAACTTCTCAAAAGAGTATGGATGCTAACATTTTCAATCTCAAAGCCAATAATCAAGCAATCCCAGTGATTAAAGGCCCCATCTTCAAAAAATGGTTGGAACATGGCTTATCTGACTATTATTCAATATGATATTGAACAACCATGAAAGTGGAAACATATCTCATATTATAGCCCTAGTTATCCATTGGAAATTATCCTCAATACTATTGAAAATATACCTACTATGGAAATCTTTAAAGTTTTGCTCTCACTAATCTTCAAAAATATTTTCTACATGATACAAACAACCCTCAACTAGTTTATTTCTTGTTGGAAATAATGACAATGACCATCTTGATGGGTAACACTGACCTTGAGTATCAAAATAGCAATGGGCATGCCATCATGCTATTGATGTGTCATCATTTCATATTGTATTGGCCTACCACACAATTGAGGACTTGATATAAGTTATTGTCATAGAAAATATTGTGCTACATTAGATAAATTTGAACTTATTTGTAAGAATATAATTGTTGTGAAAAGGAACATGCTAAGAACTCCATTTCCTTTCAAACACATATATGTGGTTGCTACCAATTATATCCATGATGAAATTCTAAGTGGAGAAGAGGAGGTTAATTCCTTTGCATATTTCATGCCAAATCTAAAACACCTACAAATGCATTTTTCAAAATTGTTTCCAAAGGGATTGAAGGTGTTGATGAATTAATGTCTTAATTTGGAACACCTTTACTGGTCAACTTCTCATTTAGAGAGATACAGGTATTGGGATATCTATGATGAACATTTTTAAACCAATGTCTTTTATATATAGGCACTTGGCAGCAAACAAGGTGTTCTTTTGGACACTAATTCCATGCATTATATTTCATGTACAATTCAATGTCATTGTGAATTCTAGAAATGACTCCTATCTATCCCTGAGGTGTAGGACAGTCGGTGACGGAGTGTGTTGTTAAGGCGCTCTGTGATGTTAAAGTCACCGGTTTGAAACCTGCGGGGACAAAAAATCCAGCCATGTTAAGGGTTGGTGTGGCTCAGGCTGGGTGTGATCCCCGGGTGATTTTGATGACTTAGATTCCCCTGAGTCGTGCTTTCTTATCCACAGGTTAGTCCCACATGTCACGGACAAACTAACAAACAAAAAACAAAAATGACTTTTATCTGCCTCCATAAACTAATTCATCATTAATCTATCTTAGGGATACAAGTTGGTGTTATTTATAAGATATTATATTTGAAGATAAAGTAGAATAAATACATCCCAAAGGGCCTACAATATTGATTGATATATGTTTGATAAGGTGTACAGTGCTTTAATATGATATATTTGATTGTCATGCATCATTGATCTTGTATATATCTTGTTGATGATGTATGATGTATTGTAACCACACAGTGGCGACATTATCACTAGCCTTCCGTGCATGTATTTATGAAGTAGTAGAAACATAAATTTTTGTATTCTTCCTTGTTAGTGAACCTATATAATGGTCATTGACTCATACATAATTATGTTCGGATTATTTTCAACAAATTTACATTTTTTTAATACATTAGGCATATGCTAAGACTCAAAACAACTATATGGTGATGATGCCAACATTAATATACATTTGCATTATTATATGATTATTAGTAAAGTTTGGTGTTGATGCTTGACATTGTAAGAACTTATCTCAATTGTGGATACATGTAAGCATGTATTGTTCTAGTAACTCTATTATTAGTGAATGATTAGTTGTTAAAATTCTATGTGAAGGTATCGATTTGTAGCAATGTCTCAAGATCAAGATAAATTAAAGAATTATATCATTTGTTTTCAATATTGCATGCGATCATGTATAATTAAATGCATGGGGATACATTATAAATTCTATTATGAGACTTAATTGTAAAATACTAAGAGTAAGAGGAACAAGGGTAATAAGGTTACTAAATAGAATAGGCCTTTAAAACATTTTTTAACTTTTTGTTGGATGTTTATTATTCACAACGCTAATGTGTCTATTGTATCATGTCCAAAACTAACACTTACACCAAGAGACATTCTAAAGTAGGAAGGACAATTGATAACATTCTTTGTAACAAATGTTTAAAAACTTTTTCCTTAAAAAAACCTCTAGATCCTACTCATCGCATCACTTGAGTTTGGACAACATATTTCAGACACACTTGAATTCTTAAGACAAATGCAACCCTCAATCTATTTCTAGAAGTAGTTTTTCCATCTATACTTGAAATTGGGAAAAATTTCTCTAACAATAAGGAAGAAATAAAGGGCACTTTCGCTAGGATAATTCTTGTCACACATGTAGGTATTAAGTGTTGTCTTTTACATCTTGTACTACATGTTTTCTTTTAGACAATTTGTCCCTCATCAATTCCTTTTCTTTACTACAACCAACTAGAGTTGTAAATCCCATTTAGGAATAAGAGTAGTCTCCTCTTAGATAATAGGTACTTATGTAAGGTCTTAAAGTTTTGAAAGGGTCTCTTTTCTATCTACAACCTTTCACTTTTCATGATAAAAACATGACAATTTTGATATGTGAAAGTTTAGTTTTCTAAGCTAAAACAACTTTTTGTTTCTAGAGAAATCCTTACTTCTCATTTTACATTGAAGATATTCTTCTCATCTTGTTTCTAGAGAAATCCTCCGACACATGCTTGTCCAAGTTCTATGTTTTAATAACTTAAGTATGCCCACTCCACATCTTTCTCTCTCCCTAACTCATGTCAACTTGATTTCTCATAGATGAAGAGAGTGGAATCATAGGATAGTTACATTTGGTTCCCCTCCTTTTCTGGGATAGGTAAAAAATTTATATTTATATTGATATTAGTATACAATTTACAAAATTGCATTGCTTAAAGCTAATATACTAGCTGCTATATGAGTTGAGACATGGCTGCTAGAAAAAATTGTAGTTTTCAATGCAGGCCTAAGGATCATTGCATTATTTTTTTTAATATACATAGGCTCATCGAATATCCAACGAACCTCCGACATACATACCCTTCATAAGTATGGCACCTCCGTCAGATATATTATATGGGTGTTGGATATCCGCTGTACATATTAGCCAGATATCCGACACACCATCCGATAGGAATCCATCGAAGGTATGACACCTCCGTCGGATATATTGTTTGTGTGTCAGGTATCCAACGAACATGGACGTTGGATATCTGATGCACTATCCAATAGACATCCGTCGAAGGTATGGTACCTCTCTATCGGTTATTCGACGCATATGTGTCGGAAATAATGATTGATTTCAAAAATATTTTGGTCCTTATGGTTGTCAGTATACCGATGCCATAGTTTCTAATATCCGATAGTAATCTTTCCGTTGGATATATGACCCAATTACAGTGACGAAACATGTAACAATGTTTCGTCAGTTGGCCGACAAAATTGCATCGACAAACAAATGTACCACCGTCGGATTTCAGTTCACAAGAAGTAGTGCCCCTATGGAGGTAAGACAACTAGCCCTTATAAAATGAGACCCCATAACCCAATTGATAAGGAACTAATATAATTTTCATTGGATATCTAAAATAATTGCATTGGTATACGTGAAAAGTAGATATTTTGCAATTGTCTAAGTTGGAAGTTGTTCTTCATGCTATAAACTTGTTTGAGCCTCTAATGCATCTTCTTTAGCCAAGTGATTATCTTGTTGTTATAAATTAATTGCTACAACCATTAGGGTTGTTTCAAACTTACTCTTTCATCATATTTTATGACTCTTTCTACCGATGAAAATTGTGAGTAATTAGTGCTAATTATTCTGTTGTCAAGGGTTTCATTTGAGTATCTTGCTTGTGAATTTCAGTGGCTAGAGATTGTTGTTGTAGCAAAGGATTTATAAATACACAAGGCTGCTCTAATATAATCTTGATAACATCTTTTTGCAGCCCTATTTTTCCATCAAAAAATGTGTTTAAATATTGAGATATTCTCTACATGTTTCGGGCTTGATTACCCAATAATTGTTTGATGTTTTGGATGGTTAATTTTGCAAATAATAACATCTTTATTTGTTGATATATATATATTTCCATATTGCTTCAATTTGGGACAACAAACTTATATTGCTGATTCCCATTTGATTTAAGTCTTGGCTTATGATCATTTGTCTTGTTCAACGTAGATATAATATTGTTTTGCAAGTACAAAAAACTTGACAAACTTATTCTTCGCAAGACTCTTTTCCAAACCATTATTCATCTCCATGCTTGACCCATAGGGGTTTCACTCATCATCATATCACTTTTCTTCTCAATCTCTCTAGGGTCACTGGGATTCCCCCCTTGTGGTGATTTCATCATTACTAAAGCGAGGGGAGTGTCTATCTAAGGTGACAGTGGGTCGGTACTCCCATAGTTGTCACACTTCCATGGATTGGGTTGGGATTTTCCCAATATATAGATTGTGTGATAAAAATTTCCTTTGTTACTCCGATTGAAAGAGTTATGTAATCAATTATGTGCATACACGTTGACTGTCTCTTGCATGATTTTACGAAAATAACTCACTTAGATTCATCCGGGCAAGAGGCTTTCCAGTAAATTTGTAGAGGTCTCTTGCACGAGAGATTCCAAACTTTTTCGGGTGATTTCAAGTTGCAGCAATCTCAGTGTTTTATTGAGAAAGATTATGGGTGAGTTTGAATAGATTTTGAAACCTAACAAGGAAATTGTGGTCTATCGCATGGAGTTAAATTCCTGAGGGATGAAAATTGAACAACGAAGATTGCAAGTACTTCAAGAAAGTCTACGGTGTATGTATGGAAAGAAATGCATAAGTCTAATTTTTATTTGGGATCTAAAAATAAAAACAATCATATACATTGATTTTTTTTTGATGTGGAGATTTTTTTTTTTTTTTTTAAACAATCATAAGAATAAGCATGATCATTACACCATCTTAGGCACACCAAAAAATGTAGGTGAAACTAGGAGGGCATGTTGGCATATTAAACTAGAAACAATGTCTCTTGGGATTTGCTTATTCGAAATCCAAAGACACTAACAAACAAAGCCCATTTTATCATTCATCTCAAGGTGTAGAAACCTTTAATTGATTAAATATTGTCTTGATATTTAGAAAGAAAAAATCTTTCTAGCTATGTTAGATGGAGATATTAGGGTCCCATATCTTATAAACATAGTCATAAAATTTTCAAAGAAACAACTCTATTGTTATAATACACAAGATTGGACCCATTTGATTTTTGGATCCAGTTATACACTCATTAATTATAACCTTCATTCACTTGTGGTTTTTTTTTCTAACACAAGTTCAATCTCCTTCATTGACTTCTAGTTGGGAGGGATGTGCTTGCTTGAGTCTACTCTATTCTACCTTCTACTAAAATTGGGAGGAACTTGTGCTAGAATATATTCAAGAAAGAAACTTAGTGTTCCAATGGAGATAAAAAATGAACCTCATGAGCTATCATATCATAGTGATACATCTCTATAAAGGAATTGTGTTCAACATTAATAGATCCCTTCCAAGAATTTTAGTCCTTTGGGTGAATTACCTAGAGATAACATCTTTGAGACTTTTTAATTTTCCAAGGGAAAGTTGTAGTGAAATCTCTTTAATTTTATGATCATGGAGCTTCGATTCTTTAAATCATTGAAATTGATTTAAGTGCATTAAACTAGACTTGAGATTGAATCTTCTCATTTTCATCTTTTTATTGTTTTGAAGTTGTTGAATGCTTTTACTTCAATTTATAAAATTCCGAGAATATTTTGAAGGATCCAACCCTTAGGATTGTTTCATTTCACGGGGTAGGACAAGATAATGAAGAGCAACATTGGTTCACTTGTGAAGATATTTGGTCTATGAAGAAAGTCGAAGATAAGGCGTTTAAGATCACGCGGTTAGAGAATACATTAAGAGATAGGGCTGTGATGTGGTACATGAAGTATAAAGTTATTGTGCCAATGGGAGAAGAAAGGTCCCTTACAAATATAAAGAGAGATATCCTTACCAAATTCCAAAAACCTAAGTCAGAGTCAGAGTGTATAACTAAAATCAAGGAGATTAAACAACAAGTTGGGAAAACTGTGTGGGACTATGACCGACAATCCAAGATCTTGCTGGAAAGATTGACCTTTCATATCTAGGATTCCCATCATAGAGAGTGGTTTATTGCCAGATGCCTCCCTCACATTCGGGTCCCACTCACATGGTAGAAATTGATGGCTCAGTCATAAGCCATAGAGATTGCAATGCGCCTTAAGTCTACGTTAGGAGGCAGTGAGACATCTGTAGGATTGGCGCATGTGTAATTGCAAATTGCGAACCTCACCATGTAGTTGCAAGACATGGAAAAACATAAATTATTGCGCAAAATATTTGGTGTACCCTCTGTCACATAGAAGGTCACCATTAGAACGAGTTTCCCGCGCTGGGAAATTACATGACGATAGGCACACTAAAACCATTTTCTACTAGGTCGCAGATAGAATGGTGCAATATTTGTAGACAATGGGGCCATGCACCTCCCTGTTTCCAACTCTACAAAAGTATCATAAGACTACACATATTGGGTTATGTGATTTTTGCAAATCCATGAGGCACAATGTAAACAATTGCTAGTCATTGCAATTTTTGGAGCATATTGTTGGAGGTTTCTAGGGAGACTAGAGAGAGAGGTCACTTGGTGTGGTTATTTACCATGCCTCATGTGTTGTGTGAATATTTCCACAATGGAGAACATGTCATGGAGGATTTCTTGCAAATATTGGTAAAATTGCAAAAGAAATAGGGGCTCAATAACATGGTGACTGCTGATATGCACAAAGAACAGAAGTTGAAAGAAGTTGATGTATGGTTAGTAACCTGAGGTATTCACACAAGAACTGAATTTCACATAGGGTAGCGCTCACAACAACTATTAGAAGAAAAATTGGGAAAGTGGCACATGCACCTTCCAAGTTTGATGTTGTGCAACAAAAGAAATTCGCGCGTGACACATAGAAGGAGATTGAGATACCTTTGCAGAAAGAGTTGTGACGCATGAATGAGATACCTAGAAGCTAAGGGTTGCGACATAGGCATTGTATTTAAAAGGAATATTAATAGTAAGAGATTACTCTCAAGTATAGTCTATGAATTTCAAGTTGGGAAAGATTGGCAATTGTTTCTCCAAGTACAAATCCATACACAATCTTATATATGGATTGTACATATCCAACGGTGCATTTTCAAAGGAGACAAAGCTATTGTCTAAAGTTTCGTAATGGTGAGACCATATCAAAGGTTCACCAAAGTAGACATAAGTTGTTCGCATAGACTAGCGCCAACCACTCGACTACAACCCAACTAGAATATTTGATATCTCAGTTCACAAAATTTAGAACCTATTTCTCCTTGCAGAGAGAGAATCCATATAAGCTACGAACATTTGTGCATGGTGTTAAATACGTGAACACTATCTTAAGTAGAAATACATAAATAGTGTTTTAAACCAATGTTTACGTGTGGCCTTTCATATCCATGGTTATGTAGGTAGTTTATATATTTGAAATGTTTAAGGTGAATAAATTTAATAGTCCCACCGTGGTACCATACGAGGTTTTTGATGCTTATCCATATAAGGAACACAAAAAAATCACTATATTCTTGCAAACAATCACACTACATAGTTGCATCAAACTTCTTTCGTATAGCACCGTAGATATATAATCTGTCTTCTTTCTTTTGAATACATTTTCCAAATTCTCCATACTTCATTATTCATAATAAGGCTAATTATTCCCCTTCATTTATACTTTTTCCAATTCCCTCTATATGTCGTCATTTTCTAGTTTTGAGCAAAAAATTTATAAACAAAGTATGAGAATATTATATAAATATTATCTGAATAACATATTATCTTTATGTAATGGATAAAAAGAATGAAATAACATATTATCTTTATCTAATGGATAAAAAGAATGGGCCATTGGTACACTTTTGTGCCCCTTAGATGCGCATTAACTATAAACTTGTGATGGTATTTATAGAAGTTTTAGAAACAGATTATTATTATTTTTATTTAACTTAGTAGATTAATAGTGTGAGACATTTAAATCAAGATTAACAATAAAATAAAATTCAATGCTGTGAGGAGGCTTCGGTGGCCACACATGACCATACATTCACACATATAACTAGTGCAAGATTGCTATTCACCACAAATTAATAATACATCAAACACAAGAAAATAATATTAAATGTAAGAATGTTTTCAAAATTCATCAAACACAGAAAAGTAAGATTGCTATTCACCACAAATTAATAATACATCAAACACAAGAAAATAATATTAAATGTAAGAATGTTTTCAAAATTCATCAAACACAGAAAAGTAATGTGAAATGTAAGGATGTTTTCACAATTGTAATAAATTTCATTTTCAACATGAATATATATGAAAAGTGATTGCAAAAAGAAATTTGAAACAATTTTAAAGAGAAATATAAACATTAAAAAGTGGAAAATCGGAAAATCAATGGCATGTTATACATAATTAGTATTAAAACAAAAATTTCTTAGCAAAACATAGCATGTTGCTCTAAGTAAAGATTATTCCTCATGTTATACATAATTAGTATTAAAACAAAAATTTATTAGAAAAACATAGCAATATTGTTCTGAGTAAAGATTATTCCCCACATCCTTTATAGTGTTACAACCTGTTTGGCTAACCAATTATGCATCACAATCCTCCCTTTAAACATGTTTGACCAACCAATTATACATCACAATCCTCCTTTAATATGCATCATCCTTCATAGTGTTACAACTTGTTTGACCAACCAAATATGCATCACAATCCTTCATAGTGTTACAACCTGTTTGACCAACCAAAGATGTAGTATTGGGGATCTACACAGATACATCCAAACTGAAATGGATTTTCTGGACATCTTATCACTCGATGCTGCTTATCGATATGTTGTTAAAATCAAGCAAAAAATTAAGCACCAGAACAAATGGGAGTTCGGGTCTGCAAATAGGCAACAACCAAAGTATGATAAATACGGCCCTAACAAAAAGTCTCTCGAAAACCAGTCCAAGCTAGAAGAAAAAAAGGGTCACGTGAAGACGAAGAAGGACACCGAAAAATGGTGTGAATTCCACAAAATCCCTTTGCACAACACCAATGAATGTCGCTCAAAATAGTCATTCGTGGCCGAAATCAAAGACAAGGAGCCGAACCCTGATTTAGAATATAATGACAGAAGACAGATCCTGCTATTCTCGCGACCACAACAATTCAACCAGAAGAACCAACAGATCCTGAAGAGGGGGAGTGCCTTTTTCATTCACATATGTGGGTGACGGGCACCTCACTGCATTTTATTGTTGATAGCAGAAGCCAGAAGAACCTCATCTCAGCAGAGGTCATCAAACATTTGGGATTGTCAACAACACCACACCCTCATCCATACAACATTGGGTCGCTTCGCTAGGGACAAGATCTCCATATCAACCATCAATGTCGATTGTCATATAGAATCCAACCCTTCAAGGATGAGGTATTATGTGATGTTGCCCCACTGGATTTTTGTGATGTTCTCTTGGGCCAACCATATATTTGGAAGCGCCATTCTATCTATGAGTCTCGACTCCGTAGTGTCATTGTTACTCTGGGGGGTCATCTCTACAGGATACCAGAGGTGGTTCCGACTATTGTCCCACCTAAACAGTGTTGAAAGGTAGTAGCTCATACTACAAAATTTAGCTTCTTTACAATCTATTCAAAAGGTGAATAGAAGGATACTGCAACCACTACAGCGTTGGCCCAATCACCTTCTATCCAACAGAAGCACGTCGACAAGACTGTAGCAAAGTGCAAAGATTCCTTCTACACATAGACATCTCATGTAGCCATACTGGTTAAAACTTTCCAACTCCTCCAGCCACAGGTTCGTGACAACTTTCAAAAAGATAAGCAACATAACTTCTCCAACAAGGCAAGCAGCTCATCAAGATGCAGATTAAACAAACTCTTTCCCCTCTCCCCTGGGCACTCAACGCAATGGAGACCATTACTTCCTAAGGAGGTAGGATTAATCCAGGTGGATATCATTGGCCACCTCTGACATCCCAAAAAATAAATTATTTTTGAATTTGAAAATTGTTAGGAAAATTATTCCGTTTTTGGTAAATTTGAATTTGGGAATTTTTTTTCCATTTTTGGCAATTCTGAATTTCGAATTTGGTAAATTGTAATTAATTATTATGATTGTTGGGTAGAGATATGATTTAACCCAACTAACTATTTGACTATGACACTTGTATGAAAACATAATATTTTATATTTATTGCAGGAGGACAAATGGAACAACCATGTTAAAATCAACTGACCATGACTCCATGAGTGAGGAACATGTTGGAACTACCTCAGGGATGATTGTTACAAGTGGAAAATCAGGGATTTGGCCATTGGCAGCCCCTGAAAATCATGGATTTAGAAAGCTGAGAAAATTCCCAAGGAGGGAAAAAGACCTAGGCAAAAATATGGTTTTAAATAACATATGTGAGGAGGCAGGACGCTGCCAAGTATGCTGGGAAAGGAATTACCTATTTCTGTTATGAACATTGCTTTCTGAAGTGTGAGGCAAGGAGGAGTATTTTGGGAAAAGGTATTACTGATTGCTTGATGTTATGAACACTACTGGCTGAGTGTGAGGTAAGGGGAAGATTACTGAAGTTGAACGAAATTGTTGAGGAGGAGTTCTGAGTTATCCCTCATGGATTCATGGTCAGGCTAGGGGGTGAACAGGACAAGTGATTTTGGCTAGCCTGTTCTACGGTTCAGAGGAACGTGGTTGTTCCCTTTGTCTACTCGTAAACTGTTTCAGATACGTCTACTTTCTCCTTCTCTGTTTGCATGTCATGATGAATTATTGACTGATCAAATTGCATCTGTTTTATATAATTCTGAAGGAATGAAATGAAATGTAGGTTAAACCCCTAGAGTTTAAATTGTTAACTATCGAGAATAAACTATTTTAGTATCTTTACCGGATGGAAATCGAGGTTTGGTAATTTATTAGAAAACATAGCTGTGTTAAATATAATACCATTTCATTATATTATGCTAGAGATCACCACCAAATTAGTGTCTCATATGTATATCTGGTTATTTTTTTTTTTGAATACAGGATTGTGCAGACGCTATTCTGGAAGTAATTATGGGATTTAAAACTTTTACATACCTATGCGTATAGGCATCTCCTTGTGTATTATCTCTTAATTCTGGGAGATTTGTTCTACCGAATTAAATTACTGTTGGAATGATTATACAATAGGAAATAACTATGTGTGTGGATATATATATATATATATATATTTGTATAGATAACCATACAAATTGCATGACTCATTTTAAATACCTGATATATGTATATTTAACAGGTGCGAAATATAATGGAAGACAAATAGTCTAATTAATCATAAATGCATTTTCTGGAAAATGAAATAATGAAAAAGAACAGCCTAACTAGTCATAGTTGAACTTCATGGAAATGAAAGGATGGAGAGCAATTAGTCTGCCTAGTCACAAATGACGACCTGGGAAAGAAAATAATAAACGAATGGGATAACAGATCACATTCAGAAGCTGGAAATAAAACGATACATTAGTAAGGATCCAGAGTAAAAACCAAAAGGAACCAAGACATAATCACTATTCACATATACATATTGCTATTCATCCCAGAAATTTTTATATAGCAGATCTAATGTTTTGAATGAAGGGACTGTGTATATTCCCATATAAAAACCCACTATACAACTTGAATAAGTCCACAGCCATGTTCTATATATACCAGTCATTTATTTTACACAGTAATAAGGTTTGATCCTCATACCCTTCCTTTAAATTTAGAGGCACAGAGTTAAAGAAAATAGGCTATCGTTTGAAGGAATAGATTTCACCCACGATGATAGCATTCTGGTTTGAGAATCATGTCAACCCTTAGGAAACCTAGGGCCTCCTTTGAGAGTGGTGAAAACCGAATACCTTTTTGTGCGCATGGCAGGGGCCTGTATTTAGGACTGTGCATGGTTGAAGTCCCTGTAAAGAAATACAAATCAATATTAGTATTTTGCAACATAATGATTAATGATAAGAAAGGTTTATGCAAAATTACACTTAAATTGAGATTTGGGAACCTGGTGTCTTTCCCTGTCGCATTTCAGTTGAGCCGACGTCCCAGGCCGAAGGGAGGGTAGTATAAGAACTTCCTGATGGGTACCCTCGCAACAACAGGGTCCCATCATTAGAAATCAGCTACCAAAAATATATAAATCCAACTCTTCAGGAAAAGAAATAAACAATAAATCATTTACATTAGAATCCAAATTTGCATGGATCGTGCGCTACGAACAGATCGAATGCATTACTCAAACCTTACACATAGAGTAAAATGCTATATGTTAATGAAATCATCAAAATTTTATAAGGACTGACTGTCTATGCTGAAAAGGATGCTTGTAAACGAAGTTTAAATACAGAGCCAACATCCTTACCGAATTTACCAGGTTTCGAATGGTGTTTACCAAGAAGACAACAATGAATGAAAGACGATAATCCAATTTAACTACAGCTTTAAATAATTACATATTGCAGGGTATATTCTTAAAGCGAATTATCTGATACACAAAACCCCATCTTTTATATATGGATCAATGCCAAATGAAAATACATAAATATTTCAAAAATAATTTCAATCGTAAGAGTCAATTGGGGTTTGGAAGAATACACAGATTGGTAGACTTCCAAACAAAATTCATCGTGATAGTACCCGACAGAGGCAACAAATGTTATTAAATCCTATCGAGAGTATTTTGTTTTCACTTGAACAAAATATAACATATACAGAGAGTTATGCTTGAGACCGAATCATCTTCGTCCTGAGCTTTACCACATCATAACTGTTAATCTAACCCAAATGACTCTCCACACAAACGTACACACAGAGGGTTATGATTAGGATTGAGCCAATTGTGGTGTTTAACATGAAATACACCGGGTGAATTTTACCCTACTAAAGCAAGTTGTGGACTAAAATTTCTGCATAGTCTTCCAGAGGCTCAACACTAGCACAATAGAGGGACAACAAAAAGAAACCCTATGAGTAAAAGAAAATACTGTATCCGTGATCAAATTCTTGTACATGATCGTTGAAGTCGGGACAAGAAGGCGGAGTACCGAGAATGTGCATAAAGGTTTTAGAACCATTAATGGAGAACTATGCTTACCCAGTTCGGAGAAGACGACCAGTGAGCATTACAACATCTGTTCTGTTTTTCGTCATGAAGAATCTCTCCACAACTTATACATCAACTCGATCCTCCACTTTCATCCTTGGAGAAGGTTACACAGAGTAATGCGGCCGAATGGAGGGAACAAAACCTCATTAGACTCTTTCAGAAGCACAATGAGAAGACAGTTAAGGAACCCGTACTTTGCCATGTGATGTTTGGGATGTGGCCTAACCAGCAGTGGACACAAAGGCCAGGTGACAGGCCTCGCAAGGGACTCTGTGAAGACATCCATTAAAGCGACTGACGAAGGATTCAATGCGACCCTGACAACCACTTTCTCGTTTCTCACACTGAGTTAATGCAAAGGAGGACGATGGCTCTTAACCTTTTATTCGTAACTAGCAAGGCAAGTTCTCATTTTAGTTAGGGTAACCTTCGATTGGATTTCATCATACAAATCGCACAGAGGGTTACTAACCTCAGACTCCAACGATATATGACCCACTCCTTCAACGCTAGAGAGGACAAGAGTGAGAATCGTTCGATCTTTTCTTTTGGCCATATTTAAGACTGAAGTTCTATGTCGTTTTTATAGCAAGACTGGGTCGTGTATAGAGAAATTATATTGGGAACCTATATTCCATGTGACATGGTATGTTTTTACATAAATTATTATTGCTGGGACGAACACGCTTCGTTAAAGACTTCGGGAGATACCCTTTTGGAAACATTCGTATCCTAGAACTATAAGCTATGAAAAGCCTTAATGACATAAATCGTGATACCTAGAAATATATGCAAGGACATATATAAAGGAATGCAATAATTGGAAGACTTTAAATATACATAAAGGGATTTAGTAATTTGAAGATACGTGTACTTATTAGTGTGGATGCATCTCTCTCTCNTATATATATATATATATATATATATATATATATATATATATATATAATTCTAGCATGTAATTTGAAAACAGGTAAGGATGTTTTGGAATGCCATTAATACTTCCTATTGGTGTTAAATTTGTCAAGGAATGCGAGAGGCTAAGATTGGCGAGTCCATCCCTCGATCTACTTATGACTACTATGTTACATAAGAAGCTTCAGGAATATAAACGAGGAAGGAAAACTTAAGTCTGTGAGAATTGATTAGAGATGATATCTGTACTTGTAGTTGTTCTTATGCCTTTTGAATTTGTTGCTCATAAGGAAAGAATCAATGTCCCTAACAATTTTTTTTTTTATGATGAAATTGAGGTATATTACATATGGTATCAGAGAAAAAGGTTGCAACACTGGACTTGAACAGGGCCCCTCTGGTTGCTTAGCATATATTTTGATTTATGAAAAACTAATAAACCTTTTCGTTACAAACATAAAACCCATTATGTTTTGTGTGAAGTATGGCAACTCAGGATGATGCAGAAATTAGAATCGATGGAAATCCTGAACAAAGACTCCCTGAAAATCAGAGACAAAATAGTGACGGAAGCTCAACTACTGACGTCCTAGGAACAATGAGGAATCTCATCATCGAACTGGAGGTTTTTCAAAGCCGAAAATGAAAAACTAAAGAAAGCTCAACAAGAACAACAGGAAATAAATGAAGTTCTGATGCGCGGTTTAGTGACAAAGAAAATCCCAAAGGATGATAATAACGACGAAGAAGTTAGCAAGAGGGATTCCAAGAACTCTGGACCTAAAACAAAAAAATGAGACAATTCGTCTGAAGGTACACCTTCAGTTGAAGAAAAAACAAAAACAGACAAAAAGAGAAAACAATTAGACCACCTTGAAGGAGAATTCAAGAAAATGAAACCAGCTACCTGTGATGGAGAGTCCAGAACAGGAGAATAAGCTAAGGCATGGTAATTGGACATAAAAAAAAAATACTTCTAGATATATAACTATTCCAACAATATGAAGGTCAGAATGGCTATATACAATCTGAAAGGAAAGGCCAACATTTGGTGGCGAGACCTGAAATTGGCCAAGGGCCTAAAGGAGAAACAGATGGAATGGTCTGACTTTAAAAAATATTTCAAGAAACAATATCTATCTGAAAACTACTATGAAAGGAAAACAAAATAATTTTACGAGTTAAGACTTGGACAGATGACAATGGAGGACCTTATAAATAAATTCATGGAATTACTAAGGTCCATATCTTACATCCAAGAGGATAAGGTAAAAATCCAGCGATTCTTAAGCTATTTACCACAGTCCTACAGGGACAAAATTGAGTTTGACAACCCCAAATCCTTGAGTGAAGTATTTAGGAAAGCACAAATGTGCTACGACCAGTATAAACAATGGGAAGAGTTTCCCAAAGCCTGGACGGGTATGAAACAAGATTGAATGAACCAACAGAAGAAGGTATACCAGCCAACACCGTATCAGAATGCAGCAAAAATCTTTCTGAGGAAATACTTTCACTCCAATAACCCAAATACGCAAGGTAGCGGTAAACCAATGAACCTAGGAACAAAGAAATTTGGGGACAACCCCCACGAACCATTAAAGTGTTGGGAATGTGGAGAACCTCATTTGAGGAGGAACTGTCTACGTTTCAATTCAACAAACAGAGCTATTGTTCATAATTTGCAGGAGGCCTCGACGACGAGTGACATGGGAAGAACCCTGCATCGGATAAATGCATCTGTGGATGGCCAACAAAGATAACCACCAGTCCTCTGTGGTGTAAATCGAAGGTAAAATCAATAACACCTGAATTTTTGTTTTAATGGATCTTGGAGCTACGTTAAGTTATATCACTCCTGGTGTGGTAGAGTCAAATAAGCCTAAGAAAATGAGACACGCAAAATCATGGCTGGTACAACTAGCAACAGGAACTAAAAGGAAAGTGGTGGACCTTTTTCTAATTATGAGATCAGTTTAAATGATCAAGACATAAGAACAAATGTGAACATCTTACCACTAGGATCTTATGATGTGAATATCAGAATGGATTGGTTAGAAAAGCACAAAACAATATTAGATTGTTATGCAAAGACACTTAAGTATAAAAACGAAGATGACTATTAAGAACAAGTACCCCTTACCTCGGATAAATGATCGGTTCGACCCAATAGGTGGGGCAAAGATCTTTTCGATGTTAGATTTACGATCTGATTACCACCAAGTTAGGATAAAGGATAAGGACATAAACAAAACAAATTTTTGAACCGAATATGGACATTACAAAGTTGACTTGAGGTAAGACATATCAAGGGAAAGGAAAATAAAGTGGTTGATGCTTCAAGCATAAGAGTTCCTAGGTTGTTTGAAATAAACTTTAGTAGGATGGAAAGCGACCCTGAACTAAGGATAAAGACTGCGGGTAATAACAAAAAAAATTACACTAAGACAGTGGAAGAATTACAAGGCACTATGAAAAATTTAGACAAAATAGAACTGAGTAGTGATAAAAATGGTCTACTACGATTTAAAAACAAAATATACATTCCAGATTCAGTAGAATTAAAGTTAACAATTTGGATGAAGTGCATAAGAAACCATATTCTGGTCATTGAGGATACCAGAAAATGATAACAACACTTAGAAAACTATTTTTCTACCTTAACATGAAGGGAGAAACAACATAATACTTGGTTAGGTGCTAATATTGTCAGCAGTTTAAGGCCGAACACTAGCATCCAGCTGGCCTACTACAACCATTACTAGTACCAGAATGGAAATGGGAGACCATATCGCTAGACTTATTACAGGTTTTCCTAAAACTTAGAAATAGAATGACTCTATTATGGTTGTAATCGATAAACTCAGTAAGTTTGCACACTTTATTCTTGTAAAGTCTTCTTTTAAAGCTACAAATATTGCTGAAATATTTATGATAGAAATTTTTTAGACTGCATGGTATTCTTAAAATGGTGATTTCAGATAGAGACATAAAATTTACATCTGCTTTTTGGAAAGAACTATTTGCAGGGCTAAATACTAATTTGAATTTCGGTACGAGTTATCATCTGCAAATGGATGGAAAAACTGAAAGAACAAACCAAATCATGGAGGATATGCTCCACATGTATGTAAGAACAAAGCCAAGCAAGTGGGAAGACTACCTACACTTGGTAGAATTTGCATATAACAATGGGTACCAGACTTTGGATAAGTTAATCCCCTTCGAGAAACTGTATGGAAAAAAGTGTATGACTCCAATTAGCTGGGACAACCCGGTTGACAGACTTATGGTTGGACCGGAGTTGCTTCAAGAAAAGGAAAGCACGGTAAGACAAGTACGACATAACTTTAAAGTGACACAGGACAGACAGAAAAGTTATGCAGACTAGAAGAGAAGACACTTGGAGTTTCAAGTGGGAGATCATGTTTACTTAAAAGTCAAAGCCCGAAAGAGTTCACTAAAAACTCGGGAAAAGTGCCAAGTTGGCACCCAGGTTGTGTGGGCCCTTCGAGATCTTAGATCGAATTGGACCCGTGGCATATAAGCTTGCACATCGTACCAATCTGAAATTTCATAATGTGTTTTATGTTTATTTGTTAAAGAATTATGTTCATAACCTGACTCATATGATCAATTGGACCTTGATGCAGATGGAACCAGAAGGTGATTTTCAAGCGGAACCTCTACGCATTCTATACTGGAGAGAAAAAGTACTTCAGAACAAAAGCCGTCACCCAGGTAAAAATGCAATGGAAGCACTTTAGTCTTGGGGAGGCCACTTGGGAGTTGGAGGGAGATTTGCAGAAATCTCATCCAATCTTGTTCCAAGAAAGGAACAAACATTGAGGATAGTGTTTTATTGAAGGGGGGAAGGATGTGACATCCCCCAAAATAAATTATTTTTTTAATTCGACAATTGTTAGGAAAATTATTCCATTTTTGATAAATTTGAATTTGGGAACTTTTTGCCATTTTTGGAAATTATGAATTTTGAATTTGGTAAATTGTAATTAATTATTATGATTGTTGGGCATAGATCTGATTTGAACCAACTAACTATTTGACTATGACACTTGTATGAAAACAAAATATTTTATATTTATTGCAGGAGGACAAATGGAACAACCATGTTAAAATCAAATAACCATGACTCCATGAGTGAGGAACATGTTGGAACTACCTCAGGTATGATTGTTACAAGTGGAAATCAGAGATTTGGCCATTGGAAGCCCCTAAAAATCAGGGATTTAGAAAGCTGCGAAAATTCCCAAGGAGGGAAAAAGACCTAGGCAAAAATATGGTTTTAAATAGCATATGTGAGGAGGCAGAACACTGCCAAGTATGCTGGGAAAGGAATTAACTCTTGCTATTATGAACACTGTTTTCTAAAGTGTGAGGCAAGGAGGAGTATGTTGGGAAAAGGTATTACTGATTGCTTGTTGTTATGAACACTACTGGCTGAGTGTGAGGCAAGGGGAAGATTTCTGAAGTTGAACGACATTGCTGAGGAGGAGTTCCGATTTATCCCTCATGGATTCATGGTCAGGCTAGTGGGTGAACATGACAAGTGATTTTGGCTACCCTGTTCTACGGTTGAGAGGAACGTGGCTGTTCCCTTTGTCTTTCCGTGAACTATTTCAGATACATCTACTTTCTCCTTCTTTGTTTGCATGTCATGATGAATTATTGATTGATCAAATTGCGTCTGTTTTATATAATTCTGAAGGAATGAAATGAAATGTAGGGTAAACCCCTAGAGTTTAAATTGTTAAATATCGAGAAAAAACTATTTTAGTATCTTTACCGGATGGAAATCGTGGTTTGGTAATTTATTAGAAAACATAGCCGTGTTAAATATAATACTATTTCATTATATTATGCTAGAGATCACCACCAGATCAATGTCTCATATGTATCTCTGGTTATTTTGTTTTTGAATATAGGATTGTGTAGACGTTGTTTTGGAAGTAATTATGGGATTTAAAACTTTTAGTTAGGGTAACATTCGGTTGGATTTCATCATACAAATTGCACGGAGGGGTACTAACCTCAGACTTCAATGATATATGACCCACTCCTTCAACGTTAGAGAGGACATGAGTGAGACTCGTTTGATCTTTTCTGTTGGCCAGATTTAAGATTAAAGTTCTATGTCGCTTTTATAGCAAGACTGGGTCGTGTATAGCGAAATTATATTGAAAACCTCTATTCCATGTGACCTGGTATGTTTATACATAAATTATTATTGTAGGGACGAACACGCTTCATTAAAGACTTTGGGAGATACCCTTTTGGAAACATTCGTATCCTAGAACTATAAGCTATGAAAAGCCTTAATGGCATAAATCATGATACTTAGAAATATATGCAAGGACATATATAAAGGAATGCAATAATTGGAAGAATTTAAATCTACATAAAGGGATTTAGTAATTTGAAGATACGTGTACTTATAAGTGTGGATGCATCTATATATATATATATATATATATATATATATATATATATATATATATATATATATATATATATATATATATATANATAATTCTAGCATGTAATTTGAAAACAGGTAAGGATGTTTTGGAATGCCATTAATACTTCCTTTTGGTGTTAAATTTGTCAAGGAATGCGAGAGGCTAAGACTAGCGAGGCCATCCCTCGATCTACTTATGACTACTATGTTACATAAGAAGCTTCAGGAATATAAATGAGGAAGGAAAACTTAAGTTTGTGAGAGTTGATTAGAGATGACATTTGTACTTGTAGTTGTTCTTATGCCTTTTGAATTTATTGCTCGTAAGGAAAGAATAAATGTCCCTAACAATTTTTTTTTATGACGAAATTGAGGTATATTACACCACCCACTGTTTCTAACTGTCTCAAAACAGTTTTCTACCAATTTTGGTAATTTACTATTTTCAACCATTTTTAACATCCAGGGCCATTTTGAGGGCCTAAATGAAGGTTTTTCAGGATCGAGATTCTCAATGATATCCAAAGGCTCTGATGGATCCCCTAAAATGAATCTCCTCAACGATACCTTTCCAACGAGATATCATGCGCCCCAAACAAAGATCACATGCCAAAGTTACGCCCTCAGGAAGTTCATACACCAAACTACCCAAAACGGGGTCCACAAAATTGTTGGATTTTCATCTTCCGGGGTTAGGGTTTTGGATTTTCGTTATGATAAAAGGGCCTTTGGAGCCTCATTGTAAAATCATCTTCTCACGGATGGGAGTAGCTGCACATCTCTTCTCAAAGATAAGCTGCCACCATTCTAGTGAGTCTTTCACTCTGTATTTTATAGTCTTTGTACATTTTCACTCATTAATAGAAAGTTGTGTTTTATTGTATATCTGTGTTTATGGTTGCATCTCTGATACATTTCTGTTATAATATTGTATATCTGAGATATGTCTGTACATTTATTTATTATATCTCTTCTCTCATTTCGTGCCAAAAATAATCCGGATCAGGAAGGCCCTACAAGAAGATGCAAAGGAGAAGATGCTCTGAAAAGAAGGAAAGACACCACCCAACTTAGGAATGTATGTGACACTTCTAATACTGAAATTATGATCCTTTATCATCATTGCGTCATATAATTATGTATTTGAAACTTTTCAATACAGGCTATGAGACACATCCAAAGCCACCAAGGCTAGAATAGAAAAACATGGGAAACACAAACTTGGCTCGGGTGGTTACTTGAAACTGGTCGTACGAATTGTAAGTATAAAAAACTCAATTGCATCCAAATAACATATTGTTAACAATTTTAATTTAATTGCACATAAGAAATAAAATTCACGTTCTTATGCAAATTTGCAGGGATTGGAGTTCAAAGAAGCTCCAACACTGGAAGACCTCAAGACTTCTTTCAAGCATGAATTTCAAGTTGTGGTTGAACGGAGAAAAATATTGGGGGAAACACAACCTTTTGGCACTCAAACCAACACACAGGTAACAAAAATCAAAGAATATTATTTATAATTTATTACTTGTACTCAAAGAAGGTAAAAAAAGGTGATGTGTTTGTTTTTTTCCACCAGGAAAGCAACGAAGAAATAAGTGTCCCCACTAGTGGAACGCATCCTAGTGATGATAGAGTGACACCCAATGAAGGTGATGTGAAACTCAGTAGTGGAGGTGTTATCCCCTAGCCTAGGGATAACTAAGCATATCACGTCTTGAGGTCCATAGGTCCTAGACATGGAGTACCGAGATCCAGATGACTTGAGCATGGCCCTGGAGGGCCCCTCTTTTCATAAGTGCAGTCCATGTATCACCAACAACGATATCCATCCCACCATCCTGGTCCTAAAGTAACGATAAGTCTTTCTCCATGAGGTAATGAGTATGAGTATCATGGTATGTATCACTCTAATTTTTGAAGCACTTGAATATGATTTATTAAATCCTTCTTCATTTCATGACAGTTTCTTGGAAATTATGCTCTTTTCCTCGTTCATACATGCAAGGGTGACAAGGTTCCCTAGTATGTTGATTTCCCTTTAGGATGGGTTGCTACTGGGTGGATCTATGAAAATTCATTGTTTGTTCCCTCCATACTTACCATTTTCCATATTTATTCCTTTCATCTCCCCTATCCTTGTTTGGTCATTGGGGTTGGATACACTAGGAAGGGTTGTACCTTACCCCGTAGGCAGAAGGGGATAAAGGCCTAGAGGGTAAAAGTAGATGGAAAGAGTTAAAATCTAATGTTGAAACCTTCAATATTCTTCTCCCAGGGATCCTCGAGAAACAAGTGAAAAGCTTCTCAATAAGAAAAGGGGACCCATAAGATAATATAAACACTCAAGGTATTAGTGTATGGATAGGGGGTCTCATCACGAGCTCACCTATTATGACCACATACATGTAGGGGTATGACACTACCATCTATCTGCTCACGAAACAAGCTTAATGGCTCTTGGTGGAATAACCAAGAGAAAGGGGGTCTCATCACGAGCCAACCTTCTCATTTCCATTAAATGTTTGTCGATAACGTTGTCACCTCTGGTCATCAAGCCATGAAATTGGCTCTCAACTATTCCCTTGAAGCACAAGAGAAAAAGATCAAAAGAAATAAATCTAAGAGTAAAAGGAAATGAACGGGCTAAGAAACAATTACATTTATGACAAGGTGCAACTCTCCCTCTACAAAGGCCCCCACAGGTGAGACTTTACATTTCCCCGTTATTACATTCACCCCATGCCCAAACATCTACCCCATGCAACCTCATACACTTACATGACTTGGATTAGACCCCACATGGGAAACATCCAAAACTTAAGAGAGGTTAGCCCAATAGGACACCCTTATACCTTCTCCAAGCCTAACTTGTCAAATTTCATAAACTTCTTTGAGCATTTATCTGGGTTAAAAGGGGTTTGATGCACATGTTCGGGTAATTTAATTATTGGATGTGATTTACATGCTATGAACCGTATGACTTATGAACCCCTGGAGGGAATACTTGTTGTTGCTGTAGGACCTTACTCGGTGGACAAGTACACATGAGGGAATGATTAGATCAGACCTTCATGGGGGCTTAAATACCAGAGATGGATGTTGAAACCCCAACCAAGGGTAAGAAGAAATTGAAGACTTGCACCGAGAGAAAGAAGGACATTTCCTTTCGAGGCAACCTGGAAAACCTAGACCCAGGGGACCATGCCCTTCCCGAATGGATGTTATCCCTTGAGGGCCTTGGACATCACCATAATATCTCATGATGTCATCCAGAGCTAGGGTTTCATTTTTGGAGGCATTTGTGAGCCTAGTGACATGTATGGGCATCATCTGGGGCCTCTAGATGTGAAGCACCCCACATTTCCAGCTCAACGTTCCACATATAGGTCTCAACATCACCCTAGAAGGGCATGAAGTCACCCTTGGAGGTGTTTCTAGATGCAAATTAATTTTTCTTATGTCAAAATTGAATTTTGTTGTAAATTGGCCAGGTCGGCCTTGTTTTTAACTTGAAAATTAATTAAAGGTCAAACATTTTTTTATAAATAAACATAAAGTACTCTCATTTTTAGATAACAACTTGTCCTTGGAGACAAGAGGTCTGAAATTTGCATCCTATTAGTGTTATTGGCTGAAATTGTGAGGTGCCACTCTTGTTTAAGGTTGATTTTTGCAACTTGGATGAATTTTGGAAGTTTTATGGTGATCTTGCATGGTATTCTCATGATTATTCTTGGTGCAAGTAAGTGAAATCTGAATTTTGTCATCTATTGAATAGTTTACTGTATGGTTTTATTTTCTCATACAATATTATGAAATTGCATGGTGTATTTAATGCTTGAAGTAATAAACTTAATTTGCTACTTTCTTACTTTTTATTTTCCAAGCTTTTCATTAATTGATCTAGTAACTAGTGAAATCCTAGATCCCTAAATTGCTAGAAATCTGAGGGTTTGGACTTAGTTATTTTTGCATAAGTCTTACTCCATAAACATCCTAAGGAGAGCAAGGCGCTAGGGCCTAGAATTTCCTACACCCTGGCATCTTGTCTCTTGAGGTCAAAGCCTAGGAGGACTTAAGTTATTACTTCTCCTATAATTTTTCCCTCTTAGACTTTTGTGCATCATCATCATTGATTTACAGCCTTAGAAAAAGTTGTCCACCTTGACTCCATTACCCTTGAAGGAACTAGTCCTCCTCTCTTACCTCTTGACAAGACTCAACTCAAAATCCTTCACTTCATACTAAAACTCTTTCAATTAATACTCTACTAATTTGCTAACCTAGTCTAGAAATACTAATAGCTAATTTTTTGTTATCATAATCACTGCTACAACCATCATTTTGCAGCTTGTATTAGCCTACTAACCATCTAAGTCATCCCGTAATTTATATAAGGCAAGGTACTATCAATAAGTGTTAAAGTGCATGTTTAATTTCCTTTTTAGAGTGCAAAGTATGAATGTGTTACCGTTGTCATAGATGTTGTTACAACCATTGTTGCATCCCTTAATAGACCTAAAATCTTCCATAAAACCATTGGACATTTGTACTAAGAAAACCATAATCATTGGATATGTAAGTAGTGTCTTATTTCTCTATTACAGTACTTTTCTGAAGTGGTTTTATTGTTGTCATCAACATTAATTAATGTTTTTTGGACAACCATTTAAGTCATTCATTGACTTATATTTATCTTGAAAAGTGCGAGTGACAAACCATTATCAAGTTTGCAAGACTATTGTATCTCTTCCTTGTCATCATAACTTGAACCTTTCAAGATACATTGCTTCTACTGTGATCTCACTTTCATTTGTATAGTAACTTGTTCAGGAAACACATAATTTGTTTAAGAAGTAATTGATTATAATTGTTTCTACTAGCGTTTGATGTTTCTTTTGTAAATTGCAAGTACAAGCCCATTTTCATTTTACCTTGTCCCTTTCAACTTCACCAAAGTGACCTATTCTATTGAGTGACCTAGAGAGAGGGGTGTATCTTTTTTCCCTTCATCAACCAACTAGGTCCTGGGACTTCTCCCTTGGAGTGAGGCTTTCCTCATCCTAAAGAGAAAGAGGTACCCTATTGGGGTGACAGTGATAGGCCTACCTCTTTGTTACGTCAATCTAATCCTACTTCCCCCCAGGATTTGGGGAAGTATAGATTGTGCGATAACAAGAAGTATTTCATGTGCTATAAAAAATGTTGTATGGATTACAATTAAAAATGTTTAATTGTAAGTCGTGTATTAATTATAACCTTTCATGTTTCAACTCCATATCATCTAGAGGATGAGGCTAGACAAGAAGAGGAACATATGGACGCATTCTAAACTAATCCACTTTCCTCCACTACTCAAGCAGGTAAAGAACACTCTAATGCTCTTTTTATTAATGAAATACTTGTAATAATAATAACAAAAAATTAACATTTCTTTCTTATTGCAGCTGGTCATCTGCACCCCGCCTTACAATAGCCTCGACATCGTGAGTACATGACCAGGTCATCAATAATACATACAGATGCCATAACAACTGAAGGGGAAGAAGGAACTGACAACCTACTTTCTAAATTCATTTCAAATAGAAAGAAATTGAAAAATAAATTATTGTACTTAGAAACATCATGTACCATATTGTGAAATCATATTTTTGATGATAAAATTATTGATATGAAGTATTTTGTGTCTACGATTGATGAATGAATGAATGGATTCTAATGAATGATTTCTATATGTTTCTTTATGCACACAACAACATATTTTTCTTAATGAACTTTTTGTTTTATTAGTGTTTATGCATTGCTTTCAATTATTTTATAGTAGATAGATTGGGTATTGTGGAATTGAGAGTGATGTGGGGGGGAGTTACCATAAGAGCTTCCACCTTCACATGGTTCTCCATGTTCAGTATAGAATAAATTAGGATTTGGATAATGTTGGAGCAAACCTCCCTGGATCCAACAGAGCAACAACAAAGTCAATGTTGACTATGTTGTTTCTCTGTCAAATCGAGGGAGGTTTGCTCCAAGATTAGAGTACTCCAATAAATTCTTATCAAAACCAAGAGGAGGTCATTTAGGTATTAATGCACTCAAGTATTTTTAATTATTATTTATTCATTAAAATGTTTGTTAATATATTTTATTATTTTTTTTATTCTTTAAGTATTAGTTAAATTATTAGAACAACTACTAGAGGAGATGTATTGGAGCAACATTAAAGAATATCATACAAGGACAACAATCGAATATCCATGTATTTGAGATGTTATTTCATTTCTAATTGCTATTATTTTATGCAAATTATCCCCTGAGGGCTTCAAGTCAAGGCAATGAATATCCCAAGCATAAAGTTGGAGAGAGTACCTCTATAAACATGTGTTCCAAAAACAACCTTAAGTTTAAAGAAATAGGCTACATTATTAAACATTATAATTTAAACCTTAATGATTACTTCTAAATATATTCCTTGTAGACATACAATTAGGTTCGACACAATCCCATGTAGCCTTATATAATTCACATAGAATGTCATCAAGCCCCAATAGAATTCACATAGAATGTCATCAAGCCCCAATAGAATTCACATAGAATGAATATCCCAAGCATAAAGTTGGAGAGATTAACTCTATAAACGTTGGTTCCAAAAACAACCCTAAGTTTATAGAAATATGATATATTCTTTGGAAAGAATTTTTGTTCACCATGGATCCTTGCCAATGCACTACTACATCCCCAAACCCCTTTACAATAGATCTCCTTTAGATCCTTGGTTATATGCTACACATTAAAAATGACACTTATCCTTTTTAGCTTCATCCTAACATCTCTCCTCCAAAATACAATGGTCATATGAATAATAGGCATCTGGATTCTTGGACCCAAGTTTCCATGCATTTTTCTAGTATTTTCCTACAATGATAAAAGATAAGCTCTTGTGTCCCACTAAGGTTCATCTTAAATGCATACCATGGCAGAGTCACATGGTAGAACTTTTGGCCAACCCTCTAATAGACATATTACAACATGGATATCTACTCTATACATGGATTTATCTTTCCCTAACAATGGAATACAAAGAACATTATTAGATCCATTCCCCTTACTATACCCACCTCCTCCTCCAAAACCATTCTCTACTAATCAATGTTCCAACCATCGCGAACTATCTTCCCATTCCTATGAAAACTATCAAGGACTTTGAAAAAAATCCCTTACTACTAACCAACACTCCCAAATTTTGAACTCTAGTCAACATGTAATATCTTCCAACCCATGGGGTTTTTTTCTCATCCCATCCATTTACCTACTCCTTGCACTACTCCCTCCATCTACGTTCCACCTTATTAGCATCCTTCACAACATCCCACCCCCCACGTTGAGTAGAAACCCATACCTCAATCTATCACCTTCTCCCCTCCAAATTTTTCCTTCCCCATTCCCAAGATCCAATCACCTCATTCCTGCACTCCACCTCATCACTCCATTGCCAAGGAAATATGCATTCACCTTATCATAGTGAATATTAATTTGAACTATTCACTATGAAATTAAAATTAATAAGGCGTAAGAGATCGAAACAATGAGATAACTTCTCAAAAGAGTATGGATGTTGACATTTTCAATCTCAAAGACAATAATCAAGCAATCACGGTGAATAAAGGCCCCATCTACAAAAAACGGTTGGAACAAGGCTTATCTGACTACTAATCAATATGAGATTGAACAACCATGAAAGTGGAAACATATCTCATATTATAGCCCTAGTTATCCATTGGAAATTATCCTCAATACTATTGAAAATATACCTACTATGGAACTCTTTAAAGTTTTGTTCTCACTAATCTTCAAAAATATTCTCTACATGATACAAACAACCCTCAACTAGTTTATTTCTTGTTGGAAATAATGACAATGATCATTTTGATGGGTAACATTGACCTTGAGTATCAAAATAACATTGGGAATTCCATAGTGCTATTGATGCGTCATCATTTCATATTGTATTGGCCTACCACAAAATTGAGGACTTGATATAAGTTATTGTCATAGAAAATATTGTGCTACATTAGATAAATTTGAACTTAGTTGTAAGAATATAACTATTGTGAAAAATAACATGCTAATCACTCCATATCCTTTCAAACAAAAATATGTGGTTGCTACCAATTATATCCATGATGAAATTTTGAGTGGAGAAGATGAGGTTAATTCCTTTGCATATTTCATGCCAAATCTAAAACACCTGCAAATGCGTTTTTCAAAATTGTTTCCAAATGGATTGAAGGTGTTGATGAATTAATGTCTTAATTTGGAACACCTTGACTGGTCAACTTCTCATTTTAATACACGCATTGGGATATTTATGATGAAAATTTTTAGACCAATGTCTTTTAGATATAGGTACTTGGAAACAAACAAGGTGTTCTTTTGGACACTAATTACCTGCATTATATTTCATGTAGAATTCAATGTCATTGTGCATTCTAAAAATGACTCTTATCTTCCTCCATAAACTAATTCATCATTAATCTATCTTAGGGACATAAGTTGGTGTTATTTATAAGATATTATATTTGAATATAAAGTAGAATAAATACATCCCAAAGGGCCTAGTAACTCTATTATTAGTGAATGCTTAGCTGTTAACATTCTATGTGAAGGTATCTGTTTGTAGCAATGTCTCAAGATCAAGACAAATTAAAGAATTATTTCATTTGTTTTCAATATTGCATGCGATCATGTATAATTAAATGCATGGGGATACATTCTAAATTCTATCATGAGACTTAATTGTAAACTATTAATAGTAAGAGGAACAAGGGTAATAAGGTTACTAAATATAATAGGCCTTTAAAACATTTTTTAACTTTTTGTTGGATGTTTAGTATTCACAACGCTAATGTGTCTATTGTATCATGTCAAAAAGTAACAATTACACCAAGAGACATTCTAAAGTAGGCAGGACAATTGATAACATTCTTTGCAACAAATGTTTAAAAACTTTTTCCTTAAAAAAACCTCTAGATCCTACTCAATGCATCACATGAGTTTGGACAACATATTTCAGACACACTTGAATTCTTAAGCCAAATGCAACCCTCAATCTATTTCTAGTAGTTTTTCCATCCATACTTGAAATTGGGAAAAAATTCTCTAACAGTAGGGAAGAAATAATGGGAACATTCGCTAGGATAATTCTTGTCACACTTGTAGTTATTAAGTGTTGTCTTTTACATCTTGTAATACATGTTTTCTTTTAGACAATTTTTCCCTCATCAATGCCTTTTCTTTACTACAACCAACTAGAGTTGTAAATCCCATTTAGGAATAAGAGTAGTTTCGTCTTATATAATAGGTACTTCTGTAAGGTCTTAAGTTTTTGAAAGAGCCTCTTTTCTATCTACAACCTTTCACTTTTCATGATAAAAACGTGACAATTTTGATATGTGAAAGTTTATTTTTCTAAGCTAAAACAACTTTTTGTTTCTAGAGAAATCCTTACTTCTCATTTTGCATTGAAGATATTCTTCTCATCTTGTTTCTAGAGAAATCCTTCGGCACATGCTTGTCCAAGTTCTATGTCTTAATAACTTAAGTATGCACACTCCACATCTTACTCTCGCCCTAACTCATGTCACCTTGATTTCTCATAGATGAAGAGAGTGGAATCATAGGATAGTTACATTTGGTTCCCCTCCTTTTTTGGGATAGGTAAAAAAGTTATATTTATATTGATATTAGTATAAAATTTACAAAATTGCATTTCTTAAAGCTAATATACTAGATCCTATATGAGTTGAGATATGGCTTCTAGAAACAATTGTAGTTTTCAATGCAGGCCTAAGGATCATTTAAATTTTTTTTTTAATATACATAGGCTCATCAAATATCCAACAAACCCTCCAACATACATACCCTTTGGAAGTATGGCACCTTCATCGGATATATTGTATGGGTTTCAGATATCCGACGTACACATTAGCCAGATATTTGGCGCACCATCTGACAGGCATCCGTCGAAGGTATGACACCTCCGTCGGATATATTGTTTGTGTGTTGGGTATCCAATGAACATGGACGCTGTATATTCGATTCACTATCCAACAAACATCCGTTGGAGGTATGGTACCTCTCTATCGGTTATTTGACGCATATGTGTCAGAAATAATGATTGATTTCAACACAATTTTAATCCTTATGGTTGTCGGTATATCGATGTCACGATTTCTAATATCCAATAGTAATCTTTCCGTTGGATATACAACCTAATTACAATGACAAAACTGGTAACCACGTTTCATCAGTTGGCCAACAAAATTGAGTCGACAAACATACATACCACCGTCGTATTTTAGTTCACAAGAAGTAGTGCCCCTATGGAGGTAAGACAACTAGCCCTTATAAAATGAGACCCCATAACCCAATTGATAAGTAACTAATCTAATTTTCATTGGATATCTAAAATCATTGCATTGGTATATGTGAAAAGTAGATATTTTTCAATTGTCTAAGTTGGAAGTTGTTCTTCATGCTATAATCTTGTTTGAGCCTCTAAGGTGTCTTCTTTAGCCAAGTGATTCTCTTTTTTATATAAATTAATTTCTACAACCATTAGGGTTTTTTCAAACTTACTCTTTCCTCATCTTTTATGACTCTTTCTACATATCAAAATAGTGAGTAATTAGTGCTAATTATTCTGTTGTCAAGGGCTTTCATTTGAGTATCTTGCTTGTGAATTTCAGTGGCTAGAACTTGTTGTAGAAAAGTATTTCTATATCCACAAGGATTCCCTAATATATTGTTGATAACATCTTTTTGAAGCACTATGTTTCCATCAAAACGTGTGTTTAAATATTGAGATATTCTCTACATGTTTCAGGCTTCATTACCGAATAATTGTTTGATGTTTTGGATGGTTAATTTTGCAAATAACAACATCTTTATTTGTTGATGTATATATTTCCATATTGCTTCAATTTGGGACAACAACCTTATCTTGTTGATTCCCATTTGATTTAAGGCTTGGTTTATGATCATTTGTGTTTTTCAGCGCAGGGATAACATTGTTTTGCAAGTACAAAAAACTTGACAAACTTCTTCTTCTGAGGACTCTTTTCCAAACCATTCTTCATCTCCAAGCTTGATCCATAGGGGTTTCACTCATCATCATATCACTTTTCTTCTCAATCCCTCTAGGGTCACCGGGATTACCCCCTTGTCTTGATTTCATCATTACTAAAGCGAGGGGAGTGTCTATCTAAGGTGACAGTGGGTCGGTACTCCCATAGTTGTCACACTTCAATGGATTGGGTTGGGATTTTCCCAATCTATAGATTGTGCGATAAAAATCTCCTTTGTTACTCCGATTGAAAGAGTTATGTAATCAATTAGGTGCAGACACGTTGACTGTCTCTTGCATGATTTTATGAAAATAAATCACTTAGATTTAGTCGGGCGAGAGGCTTTCCAGTAAATTTGTAGAGGTATTTTGCATGAGAGATTCCAATTTTTTTTGGGCGATTTCAAGTTGCAACAATCTTAGTTTTTGATTGAGAAAAATTATGGGTGATTTTGAATAGATTTTGAAACCTAACAAGGAAATTGTGGTCTATCGCATGGAGTTAAATGCCTGACGGATGAAAATTGAACAACGAAGATTGAAAGTACTTGAAGAAAGTCTATGGTGTACATATGGAAAGAAATGCATAAGTCTAATTTTTATTTGGGATCTAAAACTAAAAACAATTATATAACATTAATTTTTTTTTGATGTGGAGAATTTTTTTTTTTTTTTTTTATATATATATAATTTTAACAATCATAAGAATAAACATGATCATTACACCATCTTAGGCACACCAACAAATGTAGGTGAAACTAGGAGGGCATGTTGGCACCTTAAACCAGAAACTATGTCTCTTTGGATTTTCTTATTCGCAATCCAAAGACACTAACAAAAAAAGCCCATTTTATCATCCATTTCAAGGTGTAGAAACCTTTAATCGATTAAATATTGTCTTGATATTTAGAAAGAAAAATTATTTATTGCTATGTTAGATGGAGGTATTAGGGTCCCATATCTTCTAAACATAGTCATAAAATTTGCAAAGAAACAACTCTATTGTTATAATACACAGGATTTGACCCATTTGATTTTTGGATCCAGTTACAAACTTATAAATTATAACCTTCGTTCACTTGTGGTTTTTTTTTTCAAGCACAAGTGTATTCTCGTTCATCGACTTCTAGTTGGGAGGGAGGTGCTTTCTTGAGTCTACTCTATTCTCACCTTCTACTAAAATTGGGAGAAACTTGTGCTAGAATATATTCAAGAAAGAAACTTAGTGTTCCAATGGAGATAAGGAATGAACCTCATGAGCTATCATATCATAGTGATACATATCTATAAAGTAATTTTATTCAACATTAATAGTTCCCTTCCAAGCATTTTAGTCCTTTGGGTGAATTACCTAGAGATAACATCTTTGAGGGTTTTTAATTTTCCAAGGGAAAGTTGTACTGAAATCTCTTTGCTTTTATGATCACGGAGCTTAGATTATTTAAATCATTGAAATGGATTTAAGTGCGTTAAACTAGAATTGAGATTGAATTTTCTCATTTTCAACATTTTATTATTTTGAAGTTGTTGAATGTTTTTATTTCAATTTATAAAAGTCTGAGGATATTTTGAAGGATCCAACCCTTAGGATTCTTGCATATCATGGGACAGGACAAGATAATGAAGAACAACATTGGTTCTTTTGTGAAGAAATTTGGTCTATGAAGCAAGTCGAAGATAAGGCGTTTAATATCACGCGGTTAGAGACTACATTAAGAGATAGAGATCTGATGTGGTATATGAAGTATAAAGTTATTACGCCAATGGGAGAAGAAAGGTCCCTTACAAATATAAAGAGAGATATCCTTACCAAATTCCAAAAACCTAAGTCAGAGTCAGAGTGTATTACTAAAATCAAGGAGATTAAACAACAAGTTGGGGAAACTGTGTGGGACTATGACTGGCAATTCAAGATCCTATTGGAAAGATTGACATTTCAGATCTAGGATTCCCATCATAGAGAGTGGTTTATTGCCAGACTTTTCCCTCACATTCGGGTCCCGCTCACACAGTAGAAATTGATGACTCAGTCACAAGCCATAGAGATTGGAATGTGCCTTGAGTCTACCTTAGGATGCAGTGAGACATCTATAGGATTGGCGCATGTGTAATTTCAAATCGTGAACCTCACCATGTACTTGCAAGAAATGGAAAAACATAAAGTAGTGCACAAAATATCTGGTGTACCCTGTGTCGCATAGAAGTTCACCATTAGAACGAGTGTCTTGCGTTGGGAAATTACATGACGATAGGCACACTAAACCCATTTCCTACTAGGCCGCAGATAGAATGGTGTGATATTTGTAGACAATGGGGCCATGTACCTCCCCGTTTCCAACTCTACAAAAGTATCATAAGACTACACATACTGGGTTATGTGATTTTTGCAAATCCATGGGGCCCAATGTAAACAACTGCTAGTCATTGCAATTTTTGAAGGAGCATATTGTTGGAGGCTTCTAGGGAAAATAGAGAGACATGCCACTTGGTGTGGTTCTTTACCAAGCCTCGTGTGTTGTATGAATATTTCCACAATGGAGAACATGTCATGGAGGATTTCCTGCAAATATTGGTAAAATTGCAAAAGAAATAGGGGCTCCATAACATGGTGTCTACTGAGATGCACAAAGAACAAAAGCTGAAAGAAGCTGATGTATGGCTAGTAACCAGAGGTATTCACACAAGAACTGACTTTCACATAGGAGAGTGCTCACGACAACAATTTGAAGAAAAATCAGGAAAGTGGCACATGCACCTTCCAAGTTTCATGTTGTGCAACAAAAGAAATTCCCGCGTGACACACCGAAGGAGATTGAGATACCTTTGCAAAAATATTTGTGACACATGGCTGATATAACTAGAAGCTAAGGGTTGCAACATAAGCGTTGTATTTAAAATGAATGTTAATAGTAAGATATTACTCTCAATTATAGTCTATGAATTTCAAGTTGGCAAAGATTGGCAATTGTTTTTCCAAGTACAAATCCATACACAATCTTATATATGGATTGTACATATCCAACGGTGCATTCTTAAAGGAGACAAACATATTGTCTAAAGTTTCGTAATGGTGAGACCATATCAAAGGTTCACTAAAGTAGACATAAGTTGTTCACATAGACTAGCCCCAACCACTCGACTACAACCCAACTAGAATATATGATATCTCATTTCACAAAATTTACAACATATTTCTCCTTGTAGCGAGAGAATCCATATAAGCTACGAACATTTGTGCATGGTGTTAAATACGTGAACATTATCTTAAGTAGCAATACAGAAAGAGTATTTTAACCCAATGTTTATGTGTGGCCTTTCATATCCATGGTTATGTAGGTAGTTTCAATATTTGAAATGTTTAAGGTGAATAAATTTAATAGTCCCACTGTGGTACCATACGAGGTTTTTGATGCTTAGCCATATAAGGAACATAAAAAAGGAACTATATTATTGCAAACAATCACACTACATGGTTGCATCAAACTTCTATCGTATAGAACCATAGATATATACTTTGTCTTCTTTCTTTTGAATACATTTTCCAAATTCTCCATACTTCATTATTCATAATAAGGCTAATTCTTCCCTTTCATTTATACTTTTTCCAATTCCCTCTATATGTCGTCATTTTCTAGTTTTAAGAAATTTTTTTATAAACAAACTATGAGAATAATATACCAATATTATCTACATAACATATTATCTTTATCTAATGGATAAAAAGAATGGAATAACATATTATCTTTATCTAATGGATAAAAAGAATGGGCCATTGGTACACTTTTGTGCCCCTTATATGTGCATTAACTATAAACTTGTGATGGTATTTATAGAAGTTTTAGAAACACATTATTATTAATTTTACTAAATTTAGTAGATTAATAGTGTGAGACATTTAAATCAAGATTAACAATAAAATTCAATGTTCTGAGGAGGCTTCGGTGGCCACACATGACCATACATTCACACATATAACAAGTGCAAGATTGCTATTCACCACAAATTAATAATACATCAAACACAAAACAATAATATTAAATGTAAGGATGTTTTCAAAATTCATCAAACACAAAAAACTAATGTGAAATGTAAGGATGTTTTCACAATTGTAATAAATCTCATTTTCAACATGAATATATATGAAATGTGATTGCAAAAAGAAATTTGAAACACATTTAAAGAGAAATATAAACGTTGAAAAGTGGAAAATCGGGAAATCAATGACATGTTAATTGCATGTTATACATAATTAGTATTAAAACAAAAATTTCTTAGTAGAACATAGCAATATTGTTCTGAGTAAAGATTATTCCCCACATCCTTTATAGTGTTACAACCTGTTTGATTAACCAATTATGCATCACAATCCTCCCTTTAAACATGTTTGACCAACCAATTATACATCACAATCCTCCCTTAATATGCATCATCCTTCATAGTGTTGCAACCTGTTTGACCAACCAAATATGCATCACAATCCTCCCTTAATATGCATTTAATAAGATGTAGTATTAGGGCTCTACACAAATACATCCAAACTGAAATGGATTTTCTGGACATCTCAATCTCAGTGTTGCTTATCGATACGTTGTTAAAATCGAGGAGAAATTTAAGCACCCGAACAAATGGGAGTTCGGTTCTACAAATATGAAACAACCAAAGTATGATAAATACGACCCTAACAAACAGTCTCCTGAAAACCAGTCCAAGCCACGGGAAAAGAAGGGTCACGGGAAGACGAAGAAGGACACCGAAAAATGGTGTGATTTCCACAAAATCCCTTGGCACAACACCGATTTAGAATCAAAGACAACGAGCCAAACCCTGATTTAGAATCCGATTCAGAATATACTGACAGGAGACAGATCATTGACGTAGACCCCACTGCTATTCTCACGACCACAACAATTCAACCAGAAGAACCAACAGATCCTGAAGAGGGGGAGTGCCTTTTTCATTCACATATGTGGGTGACGGGGACCTCGCTGCATTTTATTGTTGATAGAAGAAGCCAGAAGAACCTCATCTCAACATAGGCCATCAAACATTTGGGATTTTCGACAACACCACACCCACAACCATACAACATCGGGTGGCTTCACTATGGAAGAGATCTCCATATCAGCCAACAGTGTCGATTGTCATACGACATCCAACCCTTCAAGGATGTAAGTTTTTAACCCGTGAAGTAAAGAAATGCATATATATTCTTAAGCAAAACATAATTTAATCAATGGCTCATACACAGAGTACACAGAGATTTTATACCAGAAACCCTCAACAGGGAGAACCTTTCTTATATTCATTATATCGAATTTCACCATTCACCATAAAATATATACAATGTTTTTAGGTATTTCGTAGATACCAAAACCCTAATCCCTTAATCCGAGATTAATTTAGAAAACCGCTAAAAATAGCAAAATCCGCTGAAAATAGAAAAAACTGCCCAAAACAATTTTTTGGGGTGCTACCCCGAACGCTGCACGTAACCAGGGGGGGAATACCTTCCCCCCCTGGGACCCCCCTAGGAAAGCACCCGACGCACACGACACAAAGTGCACTACTAGAGGGATCGTCAGATGCAGTTTTTGAATCTGACACGCCCACACACACACATGCAAAGAATATAACACATACCCAACATTCTCCCACTTGTTGTTTTCTTTGCATCCAGGGGTCCAGGGGATTATATAGTCAACAATCCAGGGCAACAATGCCCATTGTTAATCTACACCAGGAGAACTTTTCTGTGCTCACAGACTTTTTCAATGAATCTGCAACATTCTTCAAAGTGTCAACCTTTTCCAGCAACACCTTCTTTTCCTGAACCATGTCTCTCACAAAGTGATATTGAACATCAATATGCTTTGTCTTCGAATGATAAGTTGGGTTCTTTGCAAGGAATATTGCACTTTGACTGTCACAATCTAATATCACTGCTTGTTGTACCAACCCAATACCTGAACACAATCTTTGTAACCATACTGCTTCCTTGCTTGCATGAGTGGCTACCATGTATTTAGCTTCTGTAGTTGAGAGTGCCACTACAACCTGTATTTTTCTCATCCAACTGATTGCTCCTCCAAATAGGTTAAACACATATCCACTTGTATATATTCTGTGATCCAGATCTCTAGCCCAGTTTGCATCAACAAAGCCATGTATGTCCACCACTCTGTCCAATATTGGTCTTCCTTGGTAGCACAATCCATAAGTGGTAGTGCCACGAAGATACCTGAAGACCCTCTTTACTGTTGTCCAATGCTCGTTCCCTGGTTTTGACATATACTTTCTCAAAACTCCCACTACATGTGCAATGTCCAGTTTAGTACAGACCATTGCATACATCAAACTACCAACTGCACTGGCATACGGAACATGGGGCATGTCCTCTTCTTCCTCCTGTGTCTTGGGACACTAATCTACAGATAAATTTACACTTATAGGAATAGGAACCTTGACCGGTTTACTTCCATGCATATTAAACCTCTGTAATATCGTCTCAACATATTTTCTCTGATTCAGCTAGACTTTCCTATTTGCACGATCTCTTTTAATCTCCATTCCCATAATGATGTTAGCAGCACCGAGATCCTTCATGTCAAATTTGGAGGATAGCTGTGATTTCACCTCCTTGATAACATCCATGTTATTTCCTACCAACAACATGTCATCAACATACAACACTACATAAATAAAGTGATCACCAACCTGATTGGAATATACACAGTGATCAACCTTACTTCTCACAAATCCCAATTCAAGGATGTATGTATCAAACTTTTGGTACCACATTCTAGGTGATTTCTTTAGACCATATAGTGACTTCTGTTAGAAGATTGATTGTTGTCATTGATGTCAACCCTAGTCATGGGTTTAGGACTACAAGATTGATAAAGGTATTTGGACATGAAGGAAAATGC
>ML793957.1:643532-653680 GCA_009831015.1 Picea engelmannii
CTGACAACCTACTTTCTGAATTCATTTCAAATAGAAAGAAACTGAAAAATAAATTATTGTACTTAGAAACATCATGTACCATATTGTGAAATCATATTTTTGATGATAAAATTATTGAGATGAAGTATTTTGTGTCTACGATTGATGAATGAATGAATGGATGTTAATGAATGATTTCTATATGTTTCTTTATGCACAAAACCACATATGTTTCTTAATGAACTTTTTGTTTTGCTAGTGTCTATGCATAAATCTTAATGTGTTGCTTTCAATTATTTTCTAGTAGATAGATTGGGTACCGGGGAATTGAGAGTGATGTGGGGGAAAGTTACCATAAGAGATTCCACCTTAACATGGTTCTCCATGTTCAGTATAGAATAAATTAGGATTTGGATAATGTTGGAGCAAACCTCCCTGGATCCAATAGAGCAACAACAAAGTCAATGTTGACTACGTTGTTGCTCTGTCAAATCGAGGGAGGTTTGCTCCATGATTAGAGTACTCCAATAAATTATTCTCGAAACCAAGAGGAGTTCATTGAGGTATTCACGCACTAAGGTATTTTTAATTATTATTTATTCATTAAATTGTTTGTTAATTTATTTTATTATTTTGTTGATTCTTTAAGTGTTGGTTAAATTATTAGAACAACTACTGGAGGAGATGTATTGGAGCAACATTAAAGAATATCATAAGGACAACAATCAAATATCCATGTATTTGAGATGTTATTTCGTTTCTAATTTCTATTATTTTATGCAAATTATCCCCTGAGGGCTTCAAGTCAAGGCAATGAATATCCCAAGCATAAAGTTGGAGAGAGTACCTCTATAAACATTTGTTCCAAAAACAACCTTAAGTTTAAAGAAATAGGCTACATTATTAAACCTTATAATTTAAACCTCAACGATTACTTCTAAATATATTCCTTGTAGACATACAATTAGGTTCGACACAATCCCATGTAGCCTTATATAATTCACATAGAATGTCATCAAGCCCCAATAAAATTCACATATAATGAATATCCCAAGCATAAATTTGGAGAGATTAACTCTATAAACGTTGGTTCCAAGAACAACCCCAAGTTTATAGAAATATGATATATTCTTTGGAAAGCAGTTTTTTTCACCATGGATCCTTGCCAGTGCACTACTACGACCCACAAATCCTCTACAATAGATCTCCTTTAGATCCTTAGATATATGCTACACAGTAAAAATAACACTGATCCTTTTTATCTTGATCCCAACATCTCTCTTCCACAGTACAATGATTATATGAATAATGGCCATTTGGATTCTTGGACCCAAAGTTTCCATGCATTTTTCTAGTATTTTCCTACAATGATAGAAGATAAGCTCTTGTGTCTCACTAGGATTCATCTTAAATGCATACCATGGCAGTGTCACATGGTAGAACTTTTGGCCAACCCTCTAATAGACATATTACAACGTGGATATCTACTCCAGACATGGCTTTCATTCTTTCCCTAGCAATGGAATACGAAGAACATTATCAATTCCATTCCCCTTACTATACCCACCTCCTCCTCCAAAACCATTCCCTACTGATCAATGTTCCAACCATCGCCAACTCTCTTCCCATTCCTATGAAAACTATCAAGGACTTTGAAAAAAATCCATTACTACTACCCAACACTACCAAATTTTGAACTCTCCTCAACTTGTAATATCTTCCAACCCATGGGTTTTTTTTTCTCATCCCATCCCTTTACCTCCTCCTTGCACTACCCCCTCCATCTATGTTCCACCTTATTAGAATCCCTCACAACATACCACCCCCCACGTTGAGTAGAAACCCATACCTCAATCTATCACCTTCTTCCCTCCAACGTTTTCCTCCCCTATTCCCAAGATCCAATCACCTCATGCCTCCACTCCACCTCATCACTCCATTGCAAAAAAAATATGCATTCACCTTATCATAGTGAATATTAAGTTAAATTATTCACTATGAAATGAAAATTAATAGGGAGAAAGAGATCGAAAAAATGAGATAACTTCTCAAAAGAGTATGGATGATGACATTTTCAAACTCAAAGCCAATAATCAAGCAATCACGGTGAATAAAGTCCCCATCTACAAAACTTGTTTGGAATGGGGCTTATGTGACTACTATTCAATATGAGATTGAACAACCATGAAAGTGGAAACATATCTCATATTATAGCCCTAGTTATCCATTGGAAACTATCCTCAATCCTATTGAAAATATACCTACTATGGAACTCTTTAAAGTTTTGTTCTCACTAATCTTCAAAAATATTTTCTACATGATACAAACAACCCTCAACTAGTTTATTTCTTGTTGGAAATAATGACAATGATCATTTTGATGGGTAACATTGACCTTCAGTATCAAAATCGCATTGGGCACGCCATAGTGCTATTGATGCGTCATCAATTCATATTGTATTGGCCTACCACAAAATTGAGGACTTGATATAAGTTATTATCATAGAAAATATTGTGCTACATTAGATAAATTTGAACTTAGTTGTAAGAATATAACTATTGTTAAAAGGAACATGTTAAGCACTCCATATCCTTTCAAACACAGAGATGTGGTTGCTACCAATTATATCCATGATGAAATTTTGAGTGGAGAAGAGGAGGTTAATTCCTTTGCATATTTCATGTCAATTCTAAAACACCTACAAATGCATTTTTCAAAACTGTTTCCAACGGGATTGAAGGTGTTGATGAATTAATGTCTTAATTTGGAACACCTTGACTGGTCAACTTCTCATTTTGATACAGATATTGGGATATTTATGATGAACATTTTTAGACCAATGCCTTTTAGATATAGGCACTTGGCAACAAACAAGGTGTTATTTGGACACTAATTCCATGCATTATATTTCATGTAGAATTCAATGTCATTGTGCATTCTAAAAATGACTCTTATCTGCTTCCATAAACTAATTCATCATTAATCTATCTTAGGGACACAAGTTGGTGTTATTTATAAGATATTATATTTGAAGATAAAGTAGAATAAATACATCCCAAAAGGGCCTAGTAACTCTATCATTAGTGAATGATTAGTTGTTAACATTCTATGTGAAGGTATCCGTTCGTAGCAATGTCTCAAGATCAAGACAAATTAAAGAATTATTTCATTTGTTTTCAATATTGCATGCAATCATGTATAATTAAATGCATGGGGATACATTCTAAATTCTATTATGAGACTTAATTGTAAACTACTAAGAGTAAGAGGAACAAGGGTAATAAGGTTACTAAATAGAATAGGCTTTTAAAACATTTTTTAACGTTTTGTTGGATGTTTAGTATTCACAACGCTAATGTGTCTATTGTATCATTTCCAAAAGTAACACTTACACCAAGATACGTTCTAAAGTAGGAAGGAAAATTGATAACATTCTTTGCAACAAATGTTTAAAAACATTTTCCTTAAAAAAACCTCTAGATCCTACTCAATGCATCACATGAGTTTGGACAACATATTTCAGACACACTTGAATTCTTAAGCCAAATGCAACCCTTAATCTATTTCTAGAAGTAGTTTTTCCATATATACTTGAAATTGGGAAAAATTTCTCTAACAATAGGGAAGAAATAATGGGAACTTTTGCCAGGATAATTCTTGTCACACTTGTAGTTATTAAGTGTTGTCTTTTACATCTTGTAATACATGTTTTCTTTTAGACAATTTTTCCCTCATCAATGCCTTTTCTTTACTACAACCAACTAGAGTTGTAAATCCCATTTAGGAATAAGATTGGTCTCCTCTTAGATAATAGGTATTTATGTAAGGTCTTAAATTTTTGAAAGGGTCTCTTTTCTATCTACAACCTTTCACTTTTCATGATAAAAACGTGACAATTTTGATATGTGAAAGTTTATTTTTCTAAGCTAAAACAACTTTTTGTTTCTAGAGAAATCCTTACTTCTCATTTTTTATTGAAGATATTCTTCTCATCTTGTTTCTAGAGAAATCATCCGGCACATGCTTGTCCAAGTTCTATGTCTTAATAACTTAAGTATGCCCACTCAACATCTTTCTCTCTCCCTAACTCATGTCACCTTGATTTCTGATAGACGAAGAGAGTGGAATCATAGGATAGTTACATTTGGTTCCCCTCCTTTTCTGGGATAGGTAAAAAAGTTATATTTATATTGATATTCGTATACAATTTACAAAATTGCATTGCTTAAAGATAATATACTAGCTTCTATATGAGTTGAGACATGGCTTCTAGAAACAATTGTAGTTTTCAATGCAGGCCTAAGGATCATTTAATTTTTTTTTAATATACATAGGCTTGTCGAATATCCAACGAACCCTCTGACATACATACCCTTTGGAAGTATGGCACCTGCATCAGATATATTGTATGGGTGTTGGATATCCGACGTACATATTAGCCAGATATCCAATGCACCATCCGACAGGCATCCGTCGAAGGTATGACACCTCCGTTGGATATATTGTTTGTGTGTTGGGTATCTAATGAACATGGACGTCGGATATCCGATGCACTATCCAATAGACATCCGTTAGAGGTATGGTACCTCTCTATCAATTATTCAACCCATATGTGTCAGAAATAATGATTGATTTCAACAAGATTTTGGTCCTTATGGTTGTCGGTATACTGACGCCACCGTTTCTAATATCCAATAGTAATCTTTTTTTTGGATATACAACCCAATTACAGTGACGAAACTGGTAACCACGTTTCATGAGTGGGCCGACAAAGGAGCATCGACAAACAGACGTACCACCATCATATTTCAGTTCACAACAAGTAGTGCCCCTATGGAGGTAAGACAACTAGCCCTTATAAAATGAGACCCCATAACCCAATTGATAAGGCACTAATCTAATTTTCATTGGATATCTAAAATCATTGCATTTGTATACGTGAAAAATAGATATTTTGCAATTATCTAAGTTAGAAGTTGTTCTTCATGCTATAAAATTTCTTGATCCTCTAAGGAATCTTATTTATCCAAGTGGTTCTCTTGTTTCTATAAATTAATTTCTACAACCATTAGGGTTGTTTCAAACTTACTCTTTCATAATCTTTTATGACTCTTTCTACTGCTGAAAATTGTGAGTAATTAGTGCTAATTATTCTCTTGTCAAGGGCTTTCATTTGAGTATCTTGCTTGTGAACTTAAGTGGCTAGAAATTGTTGTTGTAGAAAAGGCTTGCTACATCCACAAGGCTGCCCTAATATATTGTTGATAACATCTTTTTGCAGCCCTATTTTTCCATAAAAAATTGTGTTTAAATATTGAGATATTCTCTACATGTTTCAGGCTTGATTACCCAATAATTGTTTGATGTTTTGGATGGTTAATTTTGAAACTAATAACTTCTTTATTTGTTGATATATATATTTCCACATTTCTTCATTTTGGGACAACAACCTTATCTTGTTGATTCCCATTTGATTTAAGGCTTGATTTATGATCATTTGTCTTGTTCAGCACAAGGATGACATTGTTTTGCAAGTACAAAAAACTTGACAAACTTCTTCTTCCCAAGACTCTTTTCCAAACCATTCTTCATCTCCAAGCTTGACCCATAGGGGTTTCACTCATCATCATATCACTTTTCTTCTCAATCCCTCTAGGGTCACCGAGATTCCCCCCTTGTGGTAATTTCATCATTATTAAAGGGAGGGGAGTGTCTATCTAAGGTGACAGTGAGTGGGTACTCCCATAGTTGTCACACTTCCATTGATTGGGTTGGGATTTTCCCAATCTATAGATTGTGCGATAAAAATCTCCTTTGTTACTCCAATTGAAAGAGTTATGTAATCAATTATGTGCATACACGTTGACTGTCTCTTGCATGATTTTATGAAAATAACTCACTTAGATTCAGTCGGGAAAGAGGCTTTCAAGTAAATTTGTAGAGGTCTCTTGCGTGAGAGATTCCAACTTTTTTTGGGCGATTTCAAGTTGCAGCAATCTCAGTTTTTGATTGAGAAATATTACAGGTGAGTTTGAATAGATTTTGAAACCTAACAAGGAAAATGTGGTCTATCGCATGGAGTTAAATGCCCGACAGAGGAAAATTGAACAACGAAGATTGCAAGTACTTCAAGAAAGTCTATGGTGTACGTATGGAAAGAAATGCATAAGTCTAATTTTTATTTGGGATCTAAAAATAAAAAAAATTATAAAGCATTAATTTTATTTTGATGAGGAGAATTGTTTTTTTTTTTTTTAACAATCATAAGAATAAACATGATCATTACACCATCTTAGGCACACCAACAAATGTAGGTGAAACTAGGAGGGCATGTTGTCATCTTAAACTAGAAACAATGTCTCTTTGGATTTGCTTATTTGCAATCTAAAGACACTAACAAACAAAGCCCATTTTATCATCCATCTCAAGGTGTCGAAACCTTTAATCGATTAAATATTGTCTTTATATTTAGATGGATATATTAGGGTCCCATATCTTCTAAACATAGTCATAAAGTTTGGAAAGAAACAACTCTATTGTTGTAATACACAGTATTGGACCCATTTGATTTTTGGATCCGGTTATAAACTTATAATTATAACCTTCATTCCCTTGTGTTTTTTTTTCTAACACAGTTCAGTGTCGTTCATCGACTTCTAGTTGGGAGGGAGGTGCTTGCTTGAGTCTACTCCATTCTCACCTTCTACTAAAATTGGGAAGAACTTGTGCTAGAATATATTCAAGAAAGAAACTTAGTGTTCCAATGGAGATAAGAAATGAACCTCACGAGCTATCATATCATAGTGATACATATCTATAAAGGAATTTTGTTCAACATTAATAGTTACCTTCCAAGAATTTTAGTCCTTTGGGTGAATTACCTAGAGATAACATCTTTGAGGCTTTTTAATTTTCCAAGGGAAAGTTGTACTGAAATATCTTTGATTTTATGATCATGGAGCTTAGATTATTTAAATCGTTGAAATGGATTTAAGTGTGTTAAACTAGACTTGAGGTTGAATCTTCTCATTTTCAGCTTTTTATTGTTTTGAAGTTGTTGAATGTTTTTACTTCAATTTATAAAAGTCCGAGGATATTTTGAAGGATCTAACCCTTAGGATTCTTGAATTTCATGGGACATGACAAGATAATAAAGAACAACATTGGTTCACTTGTGAAGAAATTTGGTCTATAAAGCAAGTCGAAGATAAGGAATTTAAGATCACGCGGTTATAGAATACATTAAGAGATAGAGATATGATGTGGTATGTATGAAGTATAAAGTTATTGCGCCAATGGGAGAAGAAAGGTCCCTTACAAATATAAAGAGAGACATCATTACCAAATTCCAAAAACCTAAGTCAGAGTGAGAGTGTATAACTAGAATCAAGGAGATTAAACAACAAGTTGGAGAAACTATGTGTGACTATGAATGACAATTCAAGATCCTATCGTAAAGATTGACCTTTCAGATCTAAGATTCCCATCATAAAGAGTAGTTTATTGCCAAACTCCTCCCGCACATTTGGGTCCCATCACATGGTAGAAATTGATGACTCAGTCATAAGCAATAGAGATTGCAATGTACCTTGAGTCGACGTTAGGAGGCAGTTGGACATCTGTAGGATTGGCGCATGTGTAATTGCAAATCGCGAACCTCACCATGTAGTTGCAAGACATGAAAAAACATAAATTAGTGCACAAAATATTTGGTGTACCCTGTGCTACATAGGTCACCATTAGAATGAGTGTCCTGTGTTGGGAAATTACATGATAATAGGCACACTAAACCCATTTCCTACTAGGTTGCAGATAGAATGGTGCAATATTTGTAGACAATGGGGCCATGTACCTCCCCATTTCCAACTCTAAAAAAGTATCATAAGACTACACATACTGGGTTATGTGATTTTTGCAAATCCATGGGGCACAATGTAAACAACTGCTAGTCATCGCAATTTTTGAAGGAGCATATTGTTGAACGCTTCTAGGGGGACTAGAGAGACAGCCCACTTGGCATGGTTCTATACCAAGCCTCGTGTGTTGTGTGAATATTTCCACAATGGAGAACATGTCATGGAGGATTTCCTGCAAATATTGGTAAAATGACAAAAGAAATAGGGGTTCCATAACATGGTGACTGTTGAGATGCACAAAGAGCAGAAGCTAAAAAAAGATGATGTATGGGTAGTAACCCGAGGCATTCACACAAGAACTGACTTTCACATAGGAGAGTGCTCACGACAACAATTAGAAGAAAAATCAGGAAAGTGTCGCATGCACCTTCCAAGTTTGATGTTGTGCAACAAAAGCGATTCCCACGTGACACACAAAAGGAGATTGAGATACCTTTGCACAAAGAGTTCTGATGCATGGCTGAGATACCTAGAAACTAAGGGTTGTGACATAGGCATTTTATTTAAAATAAATGTTAATAGTAAGAGGTTACTCTCAAATATAGTTTATGAATTTCAAGTTGACAAAGATTGGCAATTGTTTTTCCAAGTACAAATCCATACACAATCTTATATATGGATTGTACATATCCAATGATGCATTCTCAAAGGAGACAAACCTATTGTCTAATGTTTCGTAATGGTGAGACCATATCAAAGGTTCACCAAAGTAAACATAAGTTGTTTGCATAGACTATCCCCAACCACTCGACTACAACCCAACTAGAATATCTGATATCTCAGTTCACAAAATTTACAACCTATTTCTCCTTGCAATGAGAGAATCCATATAAGATACAGACATTTGTGTGTGGTGTTAAATACGTGAACACTGTCTTAAGTAGCAATACATAAAGAGTATTTTAACCCAATGTTTACGTGTGGCCTTTCATATCCATGGTTATGTAGGCAGTTTCAATATTTGAAATGTTTAAGGTGAATAAATTTAATAGTCCCACCATGGTACCATACCAAGTTTTCGATGCTTAGCCATATAAGGAACATAAAAAAAAGCACTATATTCTTGCAAACAATCACACTACATAGTTGCATCGAACTTCTATTGTATAGCACCATAGATATATACTCCGTCTTCTTTCTTGTGAATACATTTTCCAAATTTTCCATACTTCATTATTCATAATAAGGCTAATTCTTCCCCTTCATTTATACTTTTTCCAATTCCCTCTATATGTCGTCATTTTCTAGTTTTAAGCAAAAACTTTATAAACAAACTATGAAAATAATATACAAATATTATCTTTATCTAATGGATAAAAAGAATGGGCCATTGGTACACTTTTTTGCCCCTTAGATGTGCATTAACTATAAACTCTTGTGTGATGGTATTTATAGAAGTTTTAGAAACACATTATTATCATTTTTACTAAATTTAGTAGATTAATAGTATGAGACATTTAAATCAAGATTAACAATAAAATTCAATGTTGTGAGGAGGCTTCAGTGGCCACACATGACCATACATTCACACATAACAAGTGCAAGATTCCTATTCACCACAAATTAATAATATAGATCACACACAAAACAATAATATTAAATGTAAGGATGTTTTCAAAACTTATCAAACACATAAATGTGATGTGAAATGTAAGATGTTTTCAGAATTGTAATAAATCTCATTTTCAACATGAATATATATGAAAAGTGATTGCAAAAGAAATTTGAAACATGTTTACAGAGAAATATAAACAATAAAAAGTGGAAAATCGAAAAATCAATGGCATGTTATATAGAATTAGTATTAAAATAAAATTTTCTTAGTAAAACATAGCAATGCTGCTATGAGTAAAGATTATTCATCATGTTATACATAACTATTATTAAAAAAAAAAAATCTTAACAAAGATTATTCATCATGTTATACATAATTAGTATTAAAACAAAAATTTCTTAATAAAACATAGCAATGTTGTTCTGAGTAAAGATTATTCCCCACATCCTTTATAGTGTTACAAACTGTTTGACTAACCAATTATGCATCACAATCCTCCCTGTAAACATGTTTGACCAACCAATTATACATCACAATCCTCCCTTAATATGCATCATCCTTCATAGTGTTACAACCTATTTGACCAGCCAAATATGCATCACAATCCTCCCTTAATATGCATTTAATAAGATGTACTTTAATACATATGCATCATCCTTCATAGTGTTAAAAACTGTTTGACCAGCCAAATATACATC
>ML793958.1:0-18102 GCA_009831015.1 Picea engelmannii
ATGATGATATATGTGTGGGGGAAAATGGTGTATAGGAATGTCATTGTGATGGATGGGTTGAAAGTTTCAAGAATCCGTTTGTTTCCCTTCTATCAGGATCTTTTGTAAGAAATGTTTTCAAAGAATGTCAATGTAAGTTTCTATAGAACATTAGCAACGACTAATTACTACAACCAAAGCCTTCACTATATATTGATGGTTTTTTCTTGGAATAAAAAAATATTTATATATTGATGGTTTTGTACTGCAATAAAAAAAATATTCACCATATGGTAGATGCTTTAAATGATTACATAAGCATTGAAATACAAAAATATTTTAAAATTGTTTTCTAGAGCATGAACTACAGTGTAACCATCAAAAGTTTATCCTCAGAATTCACAAATCTTGCTAAGGATAATAACATCTACATGTTTCCCAAATCACAATAATGACACATTTGAATAGGTTCAGAACTGATGGATATCATTTTAGCGTTGTGAATGTACATATCACGCTAGCGTTATGATGTAGGGATTTAAAACACTACATCAATATTTGTTTATATAAATATTTTGCAAGCCTGCTGCTATCTAATCTCCCATATCAAGCCACATGTCTCTTGCATAATGAATTGTGCATGCATGCCAAAACATGAGTGAGCATGGAGGTAGAGAAAGAAATTTTCTCTATGGTAGAAGCAAGCTTTCTGGATTAGCACATAATTTCCATTCTTTCTATGTGGTTCAACCATTCTTAGGAATCATTCAAGAAGAATGTAATGTCAAATTCAATTTGGGAGACAAGAATTTTAGTTTTCTAAATTAATATCTTCATTAGTCTTTCATTGTGAATTTATTTGGTTTTCCTGAAATTTTTGTTGTGATAAACATTGAAACATTTTATAAAATGGTTAAATCAAGAAATGGAAATTTGATCCCAAGAAATTGTAATATTCACAATGAAATTTCAAATCCATGTCATAAATCTTAAGTTAAAAAATAAAACCCAAGACAAGAAAACCCTAACCCAAACTAAGAAAATGGAAACCCACATACTATCCATGTAACTTCTCCCTTGCCTACAAATAGAAATTCTAAAATTATTTAACAATTGGATTGCTAGTTAAAATGATTAAGTGCTACATTTAGAGGGACTAATGACCATGTATTTTGGGCTCTCATTTTGATTCTCATAGAGGACATAATGTGGCTGAAGGGAATGACATGGTTGCATGATTTGAATAGACAAAAAGGATACAAGTCATGACACCTGAATCGAAGACTATTAATAGCATTAAAAAATATTGGTCATAGAGGGAGACAATAACTACAATAGGAGGTGATATTCCAAGTGATAGAGGAGTTTATTGGTGAATGAGTGAAGACACTTGAGAAAAGAAGAAAAAAATATGAGCTAGGTCATAAATAAGGAACTGAAAGTATACTAGCAATTTCTTGATTTTGAATGTACCTTCCCATATTTGAGTACATTAATATAATTATGAAGGCCTTATATTCTCAAAGGGTTGATTCCCCCTTGGTCACCTATCTTGTTAATGTATTTTAATTGCAAATTAATTAGTAGATTGTTAGCTGATTTCTGACTATGCTCATGTCATTGTCTCATGACTAATGAACTATTTTGTAATTATGTATCATGTTATTTTGGAGCTAAATGGAATGAGACCCCCCTTTCAAATTTTGGTTGTCTCACATTGTATGTTGATTATGCCTTTTAATATTTTTCATTGTTTGTTATGCTTGATAGCAATAATTAGATTACATGGTTGTTTCATTCTTAAGTTGGTTGTTCCATGTTCTTTTAACCATTGGTTGGTTTTCTCTACTCTTTTCTACAACTTCTCTAACTTCTTCAGTTATGCTTCTATGCTTCCCTTTTCTTCAATCTATCTACTCAACATTTCAAATTTTTCAGGAATCTCTCTTATCTTATTCAACCAATTCTTGAGATATTTCACCATGCTTTAAATATTTCTCTTCTTTATTTTGAGCGTGCACCTCCTCAATGATGCCTTCTAGATTTAACTAATATTCCTCTAGCTCCATCTTAGGTTATCACCTAATGCAAGTTCTTGTGCTACTATGACTAGTGGGTTAAAAGTAATATAGTCTTTTTCTACCAAAACATATTTCACCCATGTTGTGATTTACTTCACCAACCTTCCACCAAATCCTTTCTTGAACTATTCTTCCTCTCTTGAAAAAAAATAGTTCAACTCCACTATGATCTCAATAGTATAGAATTATGTTGTAGTCTTAACCCAAAAATAAATAACTCATATTATTTCACGATCAAACCTCTATAATGAAATAATATTCTTCAATTGGATCTCTCTTCTCCTCTTCCAAGAAGGTTGTAGATGTTCTTCCAATCTAGTCAATCATTCAAACAATTTCACCAAACATTCTACCCAAAATACATGTTATGTATAGCTATGGTTATCATGCAACCAATGTGACTAGTATCTCATATGTACTTCTTCTCAAGGAGTTTTATTTTCCTAAACCACCAAACTTCCACATAGCTTTGGGTTAACTTTCCATTCATGGTGTGAGAACTGCATACACATCATGAAGGTCCCCATGATGGAACCAATTGTTGGCTAAATTTTAGATCATGGTCCATATCAATGTCCAATAAAGTGGGCTTCTTGTAGTTTAGTTGCTAGCATTTTCAATGGACATAACATTGGAAGGTCTCACCCAAAGTGTCATGTCGAGACTTAAGTTTGTACAAGGTTCATACATATGACTACAAAAACTAACACCCATCTCAATACTCCTACTTCCATGTTAACTATTATGCATGCATTTAACCATAAAACAACAATTATTCTATATCTATTTAGTGTTTAAACATTTTTATATCAAGAACCATCCCTAAATTCACTCATCATTAATTATATCAATCTCAAATTAAATTCAATCACCATTAATTATATCAATATAAAATTATCTCTTTGAGATATGACTGCACTAACAATTTCAACAAAAATTCTCATAATACTAAGGAAAATACAAATGAATTATTAACCCAACAGTTTATTGAGGGTCTTCTAGCCTTGACCAAAGTACTACTTATGTATCAGAAGTGGACCACCTAGTGGGTGGCCTTTGGTGATTTCAAGTATTACAACAATAAATGTTGTTAAATATCAAGAATCACACTTAAATTTTCAACCAAGGTATTCATAGATGTGAAGTATTTGGTAAAGTTTATGCAATTTTCAAGTGTAAATAAGAGCTATAAAATGAACTCAATGTTATCTTCTTCTTAAAGAATAAAAATTGTATGATTTATGTGCGAATACATACAATAGGTATCTAGATCTCTATAGTATAAGTCTTCCATGGATATAATTCCTTACATCTTATTGGATGGTAATACAAAAACCTACAACATCATCAAATTTGATGATGTTGTTGTATTGAAGCTACCACATTGTATTTTCAATACAACCTCTTTCATCGAGGTAGATATTAGCCAATTGTACTCAACCACATTGAAGAGGGTGTAGTTGTACTTCCTCCTAGTCACCATGATTATTGTTTCCCAACAATAGTACTAATGTGAAGTGTGGAGGGCATGCCTCTTTTCTTTCAAACCCCATAGTCTATACCTTTTCATCCACATTGGTATATAGCTCCACATCAACACTCCACTTCACTTTCACTTGCACTTAACATAGCCCCTTACTTTTTATGTGATTTCTGCTATGTGCATCAGCCTTCCCCATATCCTTTACATCATGTCACCCTTTTTCCTTATCCTTTTTCTTGTATATGCAAAGTGAAAAGTGCAAAGACATGAACATTCCTTCACTACATTCTTAGCTCTGTATGCATAAAACTTTCTAAGGAAAAATAATAGGATTTTGGCCAAACTTGCAAAGAAGGTTTTTTTGAAGGCCTTAAACCCTGTAAAAATGTATCTTAGAGCACTAAAATTGAACATAAATTAAAAAAAACCATTAAAGAGAACCTTCTTTATTATTGGTCCATTTAGGATTGAACCACACATCCCCATTGGGAGTCTTTTAGTCTATAAGCATCATCCCCTTCTAGTTCTTCCACCTCTTCAAGAAATGGAAGTTGGATGATGCATAATGTAGGAATGGATGGAGTTGCGTGAAAATGTGGGATGTATGTTGCATGGATGTTGTATCAAAAAGGTGAATCCCCCATGATCCTTATGAGTATTCAAGATCTGTATGGTGGTCTCTATAATCATAAAAATTTTCTATGTTAGAAATGATGACATTTGATTCAATGTTGTATAGGGGTACTGAGTGAACTATGACATTTGCATGGTATTTTTAAAATTTGGGTCATTTTGTAGTACTGCACACATAGTAATCTATCAAGAAATTATTTCTTTTCTTAAAACCTCTTGCTCCTTCCCATATCTAGTTTTCACCGAAGCTGAATTTCTTGCATTTCATTTTCCTCTTGCATGGTTTAAAGAGTCAAGTCAAAACACCATCAGTTTCACGACCACTCCTTTGAGTAACAACAACCTAAAATCAAGTTCTAATTAAAATGTATCTAGCAACTTTTCTAGGGCTCTTAAAACCCATCTTAGCTTAGGTGTAGATCTTTGGAATAGGATTGTGAGAATAACTTTCCAAAGCTTCTAAACAAACATACAGCCTTGAGTTAGGGAGTGAAATCCAGTTGTTATATCACTGACTTTTGGAAGCCCTTCTAACACAAGGGTCAATCATGAGGTCGCATTCAGGCCCTCAGAGCAATCAACCCTACTTTGTTGGTCTTGCTGTCGATTGTTGAATGCCCTACCTCTGCTTTGGTATAGTAGGTGGTACCATAGAGGCCATAGTCTTTTAGACTTCCTACATAAGGTGACAATACAGGGAAGGTGGTGTTGTACCTGGGATTGACATTGGCTAGAATCACTCAGACTCCTTGGAGGGTTTCCCACTACTCGGTGAGGTAACTTGCACCAGGGCGCTAGTTCGTTAAGAAGGTTATCAACATAACTTTCCCACCCACCAAAACTCATCCCCTTCGTGCATCAATTCTGTGATGTTGGATTCCATCACCAACTAGCGCTTCTTTGTGAGAAGGTTTGTTTGCATGCTTGACTCCTAGATTAATTAGTGTGTGTTGTTTTTTCTCCTTAGTTGGCCTTAGGATTGAGTTTGTGTCCAATGGCATCAGTTTCAGGTTAATTCCTCATTTGATAAATACAAAATATGGATACAATTAAAATAAAAGGTAATAAAGAGGTAACAAATAGCTCATACCTAACTTACATCTTATAATTCTCCAACATTGTTCTTTACACTTAGTGAAACAAACACCAAATGGAATGGTTTACACAAGGTCAATGGAGAATGTTATTCTTATCTTATTCTTATCTCCATAACTAACTTATTCTTCAACTTGTATTGAACAAAACTAATATTTGTATAGTTCTAATCTTGGCTTGAACAAAACTAATATTTGTATAGTTCTACTCTTGTATCAAACAAAAGTAATATTTGTATAGTTCTACTCTTGGCTTTCCTTAGACATATTGCCAACTAAATCACCCAATATTTTCAGCACACCAATTGATGGTTGTATTCATTACTTCATAGCATTGAAACTCATCTTCAATGGACATTTCTTATAATAATTCTAATTTTCACAAATCCAACAAAAAACAACCTTACTACTATTTTTTTCTTAGATCCATATGATAAATTTATCATTTCCTTAGTGTTATCACATTAATATGTCCTTAATATGTCAAAAATCAAGAGGGATATCAAATTAAATTAGGTGGTTGACCAATAATATTGGTAATTGCACCCTAGTCTAATTGTGCATAAAAAACTAAAGATATAAAAAATTTATTTAGAACTTTGAATATGATGATGGACTACTAACTAACAACACGTGCACATGAAACTAAAGGTACAACCAAACAGGTACCTGTCAGATATTTCTTCATCGAGTGAGGAAAGATTAGGACAAATAGAGGCCGCAAATGCAATTGCATCTAGTAGATATGATAAGAAAACAAGGACCAGAGGTGAAAAAGTCAGAATAAAATTTTGTAGATGCATGAAATTTTTTCTTGCCGAAGGAGGATCATTCTCTTATGATGATGAGAGCATAGGAGACATAGATTTTCCACTCAGGTATAAGCATCTGGTGAAACAATGGGTACCTAAGGAACTACCTCCTATAGATGTTGACTTCGTTGTCAACAATAGGACATATCACATTGCACAATCCTCCCTGCATGGCTTGGGGCTATTTTCCATGGATGGAATAACTGTAAAATACAATACAGTAACTGAATTTATGGACTATGTCAAATCGTGTTACAATTATAATGATTGGATGCGGCTGGTCCGGTACATGCAAAGTATGTGGAGATATGCACTTGCCGCAAATTATATACAACCAATAAAAAGGGATAAAAATAAGGGAGAGACTATCTATATTGATGGAAGGCCTAAAGCTTCCGACAATATCGCAGGGTTTATAAATAGCACAAGACCCATGACAACAAACAAACAAACGAATTGCATATATGAGGGACGTGAAGAGAATCGGGTATTCCTATGCGCAATAAAAAAGATAGCTCCTGGGAAAGAGTTATTAGTGGATTACCATTTGAATCGAATAGAAACATTGACTAATAGTGTGCAGGTTCTTATGCAACACCTCTTTAAGAAACCTCTACTTATTGCATTATATTTTTTTATTATTTTTAACATTGTTGTAAATATTATATTTAACATTGTTTTTTGTTAGCATTAACAATTTTTTAAATATTTGGGGGTTCTAATTATATTATAATGTGGCAGGATGATTGTGGAAAAGGGCCAGCCGCAGAAAATGTAAATGATTATCAATTTCCACTTTCATTTTACATTTTTTTAATTATTTGCTTATATAATTTTATTGAAATAACATTGATTTTGTTGAAATTATATGTAGTCCACGGGCCGTGTTGATCATGATTCCGCTGATGAGGAGGGGATTTATTCATGCGTTGATCCGATGGTCTTAATAAAATAAAATATCATTAAAGCTAACAAGGAACTTGTTATCTTGTTAGATTGTCCAGATCAAACTCGCGACATCAAAGCAAAGATCAAGCTCCTTATGTCACAACTTAACACATATAAGGTAATAACCATAATTTAAAGTGTTTTTTTTAAAGTACTCATATGTTCAATTATGATACTTTGTTCTTTAACTTTTACATTATCTCACAAAAAACATTTTCTTTTTTATAAAGGAATTTTTGGAGCTTGTTCAGCCCGGTGTTGGTAGTAGTGGCGCTACAGAGATGCTACGGAGTCCTAATGTGGGCAATCATACAGTTTTTAGAGAACTATTTACTTCTCCATCTTCCACACTTGATTTAGATAGGATCCATGACATGCACCGCCAGACATCCACACCTCGATCAGAGGCTAGAGATGGTGGAAGAGATGAGGATCATAGTGGTGTGGATGAGATGGTTGCATTTCCTAGAGCTAGATGTGTGACAAGCACGGGGAACCTTTCGTGCACATTTTTGGTTGACGATAATGGACTTCCATTAAAACAATCAGGACTCCTAGGTAGTTTTCATTCATATTTTAATCGTTTCATGTTGTCCTCATACATAAATCATCTAGATTATTAATTTTAAATTAATGATCATATCTATTTTTGTGTAGGAAATGACCTTTTTTATAGGCACCTAGAGAGAAATACCTTGTCGATTTTTGGTGAAACCTTACACATGAGGTGGAATTTCTATAATTCCAACCTCAAAAAGGAACTTATGGATTATCTTGAAGGCATGTTTAGAGTAGACATGTTCAATAAAAAAGAGGTCACATCTGCAATGAGTGAATATTTAAAATATACATGAGATGTTTATAGATGAAGCTTGGCAGGAAATCCTAGGTATGAGAATCCTCCCTCAATTTCATATAGGGAGTGGAAGGCGATCATTGATGATGAAAAAAAGAAGATTTTGAAAAAATCATAAGAACAAATAACTGGTACACCAAGGTAAATTACAATTTTTTGAATTGAATACCAGCTTTATTTTTCTTTAGATCTAAATAAAAGTGTGGTTATATATAACATACTTGAAAATTGTGATGATAGGTTGCCTGACACTTCGAAGGCAACCAAAGCAGGGATTTCCAAACATGGCCAACACAATCTAGGCTAGGGTGGATACTCGAGGTTACAATCATGAATTGTAAGTACCCAAACATCTTAAGAATATTATTTGTATCACCTTACAACTTTAAGGTAATTGCAACCAAAAACATTAAAAAACCATACCCTTATGCAATGCAAGGCGACGACTTCGGAACTGAAACCACAGAGGAAGACCTCCAAATTGGTTACAAGTACAGTTATAAAGTCGTGGTTGATCGTAGGGAAAGCATGGGGCAGACCCCAAGATCCAATTTGCGAGATAAGGTAAATAAAAATAAGTTCACATTAACCTTTCATTACTTGTAAAATATGTAGATGTTTTATATTGTCCATAATTCAATGTCTTACCTTGTTTTAATCAGGGGAGAAACACTATGAACGAAACCATTAGTACTGGAAAAGAAGCATTAATAGTGAAACACAACTAGAATATCATGGTGCTTCCTAGCAGCCCCATCCTAGTGAAGTCCATCCCCAAGATGTTCTTATGACTGAGGCCCACGACGGTAAAATGTATATATATTAATCATATACTTATTAATTTTGTACTTATAAATTTTGACATTTCAATGGCAGAGAATGTCATAGTTGATCCTCCTTGACTTGAAGATCAGGTGAAGAGGTTGACAGCCATTCCATCGGTGCTGACAAGAGGACCAGGTAAATAATTACATTGTAGAGTTTTTTTTAATATTAATGAACTACTTCAATGATATTTAAAAATTGGCCATATAAATTTAATATTTTTTATTTTTGTAGGTGATGGCCCCTCATAGCATCATCCATGCCATGAGTACGAGACTAAATGTACTTGGTGTGTGATATGAAAATAGAAGGCTGACTTGTTATGCTATGCAAGCACCCTCTACCTCATAAAATAAATCTTAACAGGACCTTGCTTCATGTGTTAAAATGTGCAAGAGGGTTTATGTGTTAAGTTTTGGTTCTTCTTTGCAATGTTTATGTGTGAGGAAATGTACTTTTAAAAGGTCAATCATGTGCTATAAACCAATGTACAGCAATATAAAATGCAGCAAATAACACAACAAACTCACAACAATAGCAAGATGATAAAGGAGTTCACCCCTCTCTGGGCTACATCTCCTTGAGCCTCCTTCAATGGACTTGGCTCTTTGGGATTAGTTTGTCAAATTCTCTTTACAATCTGCTTCTTAACTCCAATGGATTTATAGACTGTACCATTGGATTCAAAATACATAAAAACCCCAAAAATGACTGTTAAAACTCTGCAAATGGATCTTATCTCATCCAGCAATGACCTCTTCTACAAGTGGCCTCCAAGCTTCCTTGAGCTTCAATGGAGAAGAAATACCTGTAGAAGTCCTCCAATGGATCTGAAACCTATTCCAATGTGTTCAGAGCACAATAATCAGTCAAAAATGTCTATTCAGTCTCAGAAAATGGACATGGGCTCATCTGAGCAATGCCTCAAACAATGAGGGCTTTAAGGCTCCCTAGAGCTTCCTCAAGCTTAAATGGTTAAAAACTTGCATAAGGAGTCTTCAAATTCCTGTGAAAACATCACCAATGGACTCAGAACATCCCAAAACCCCTAGCTGGGCTTTTACAGCACCTGATTTGGTCAAAAACTCAAAAAGTTATGGCCTTTGCCATTTTTCCCCTTCAGGCTTGTTGTCTCCTGTTCGCCATTTTGCACCTCTGGAAAGTGAACCTGGCTTCTGAGCATTTTCTTTGCCTAAACCTAGCACCCACGGGCGTTCCGAAAATGGTGTCAATCTGTCGAATGGTTAACGAGATTAAGGCCCCCGAGGATGGAGGTGTTGGGCGCATGGGGGGCCATATGGCCACGTCCCAGCGCTAAAATAGGCTAGATTCCACGCGTGCATAAATGGTTGACAGCTGTCAGGTGCACATGTTTGTATTACCGTTTTAAAAAACCAAATCGAAATCCACGTGCCAAATTCCAATTCATGGTCGTATGTGTTAACGTAATAAAACCGCGGGCCAAAAGTTAAAAAACCAAACTGCGCGCAAATGCATAAAATCGTGGGTTTAACTTTTAACCCCGCGCGCATATAAAATGTGGTCATATTCATAAACCTGGAACCGTGTCTTTGTATACCAATTAAACCACCACGTGAATTGTATGTGTTATACAACAGAACCCGATACAATGTTAAAAACCCGCGCAATAACATATGGTTTTAATGGTAATGGAACCATGAAAAACTCACGCGCAAACACTCCGCGCCAATCATTTGAATGCATTTCGGTCATATGTTATGTGATATGACCGCGGGTGTTATCAATTGAAACCCCGCGCTGCTATGCGCCCGCGCCCTTTGGGTGGAGGTCATGTGGTATTTGCATATGGTCGTGGGTCAAACCTTTTGAAAGAACAATTTTAAAAACGCGCGCCATTCAAATAAATAGGTTCATGTGTATAGGTCTATATGACCACGGGGTCGGGGCTAAGCCCCGGCCCGACCCCCCTTTCAATTAATACAAATGCAAATTCAAATGTATTTTCTCCCATAAGCATAATAAGAATCAATGCGTGGCCTAGCGGTTGGTGAACTTTGTTAAGACTTTGTGTAGTGGGGAGGTCCAGGGGTCGAACCCTGCGGCCTCCATATAAATTTTATATGACCAAAAAGTCAAACCCAGGGTGCCACGTGGCAGCCCTTGATTGGGCCACGTGGCACCCATCCATTAGCCCAATGATGCCACGTGTCCAAATTTGATTCGTCCAACTGCCACTAATCATCAACCGCCACGTAAGCAGGTTCGCCACGTCAGCTTCCATGGGTGTACCATCATGCCACGTCAATGACACGTGTGCGTCGTACGGACTGTACGGACAGGTACAGTCAGTGTCATTTTTTTTCCCTGTTTGGCTCGACGAACAGATCGCGATAACTTCTCCATACGGACTCCATTTGCGAAAATAAATATACCGCCGGAATCAGGAGAATGAGACGGACACAATGGTACCATTTTCGTTGCATTCCGAGCACTTTGAAAATTGATCAAATTTTAGACCCCTGGTCCAGATTCTGATCACGCCTTCCCACTGAAAGGCTTTTGGACCCACAAAAGCTTATAATTATCGATCTGAGCTTCAATACTCTTCTTCTTTCAAGTTATATCAACTGATTCTACTTGAAAAGACTTTTCGACAATCACCTGGGTACTTTGACATGCCTTGCACTGCAACTAGCTATGTCCCTCAACCACTGCTCTCTAGCTGCTGCTAACCCACTGCTCTCTCTGTGCTTGGAAGACTGCCAGCCTTCCCACTGAGAATCAAGTCTCTCTTGTGAACTCTTTTGACGTCAACAATCCGCACTCCAATGGCTGCAAAACTTTCCTGCGACATCTTGTCACAAGCCAAGAAAACCATCAATCTTGAAATGAATTATACAAGACTGAAAATAATGACAGCAAAGACTTTTTGCTCTTCAAGCAACTGCCGCATCTTGTGCTTCATCAAAGCACATAGTGTTTTCCTCCATCTCAATGTACTCAAACTTGACTTACAAGTCATCCAACACAATCGACTAAACACAAGTCGAAACCATGAACGACATAACATAGTCACCTAGATAAAATCGACACAAGTCGAGACTCATGTGAAATGTATCAAGCCTCCAAAAATGACAAGTCTAAAAACATGATAACAATCATGCTACAATCATGAGTCATGCATGATGAATTAACATCAGGTTCATTGTTTATGCACTTTCAAAACCAAATGCATGTGCATAGCTCTTCAACTCTCCTTCCTGTAGAAACATAGGTGCTCAAACCCAAATCATGTGGGTGCAAAAGAGCTGAAAATGAAAAGTGTATATGGCTGTAACAAAATGAACAACATACCCCTCTTTTACATGTTCATGACGAGGTGGTATAACACAAGTATGCATTCAAAAGTAAATGCATTCATATGCAAACTTGCCTCTACCAAAATATGACAAACTGCTGCAACTTGTCAACTTCAACAAAAGTGAAGAGCTAAGGCTGAAATGTGCATCTATTGCAGAAAAAATGCAAGCCTTACTTACTCAAGAAATCTAACCATTTCTTACCAAGCCAACTCAATGGCGAATGCTTCTGCTACAAATCGTCTTCTGGTGAATCCTCTTGACTCACATCAATGATGGAGTCTCCTCTTCCATTCTTGTCAATCTTTTCACCCAACTGCTTCTTGTGTCGTGGATGAGAGTTTGGATGCAATGTCCAACATTGGTCAATGAGATGACCCCTCTTCTGACAATGAGTGCAAATCTTTTGCATGTTCTCTTCATGTTGCCTTTGCTTGGAAAGTTTCCTGAAAGTGGACTTTATTTTCCAACATTTTGAAACATGATGGTTATATAAACCACAATATGTACATGGTCTTTTTCCATTGTTACATGCAGATTTATCATGCTTAACACAATCAAAAGCAACAGAATTATAGGCAGATTTATACCTTGAACATTCACCTTTTTCGCCGCTTTGAGGAGGTGAATTGGAAGAGTCACAAGCTCTCTTTTGAAGACTCTCAAATCTGCTCTTGTCCTCATGGCTGTCACAACCTTTTCGTTGCACACATTTGCATTCATCTTGAACACAAGTTTTGCATGCTGAAGAGTTTGAACTTTCAACCAAAGTTCTTGAACTTTCACCTTGAAAACCTTCTTGAGGAGGTGAACTTGAAACAAAAATTGTGCTTGAAACTTTTTCATTAGTTTCCTCAACCTTGGAATTTGTTTCATTAATTCTTTCATAACCAATACCACAATATTTAGGTCTCTCTTCAACAACAATAGGCTCAACAATGCCTTGTGCATGCTTGCCTAACCCTTTACCTTCATAGCCCATTTTTAACAATAATTTGGACCCTATTCCTTTTGTGTGATTTTCAAAAACACCAAAGCATTCTTCTTGAGTGGAATTTGAAGACAAACTAACATTACATACCTCATGGTCATGCATGTACTTGGTAAGGGTTTCTTTTGCTTCAAGGAGTTGATTCTCCATCTCCTGCAACTTTTCAAGAAGTTGTTCTTTTTCCTCCTTCATGGCCACCAACTGCTCTTGAAGGACAATTATCTCTTCCCTATCTTTCCACAACTCTTGTACCATATCCTTCATGGTTAGTAATGCATTAAACATTTCTTTGTCAAATAACTTAGATTTGGAAGATGTAGGAGAACTATCAATGTTTGAAGCATCCTCCATACTTGCAAGATAACAAACTTTAGCACCAAAAATTGCACAAATACCAATAGCTAAAACTCAAGCTATCATTGGCAAATACATGAGCAAAATAAACTATGCTCTGATACCACCTGATCTGAAAATAGAAGGCTGACTTGTTATGCTATGCAAGCACCCTCTACCTCATAAAATAAATCTTAACAGGACCTTGCTTCATGTGTTAAAATGTGCAAGAAGGTTTATGTGTTAAGTTTTGGTTCTTCTTTGCAATGTTTATGTGTGAGGAAATGTACTTTTAAAAGGTCAATCATGTGCTATAAACCAATTTACAACAATATAACATGCAACAAATAACACAGCAAACTCACAACACTAGCAAGATGATAAAGGAGTTCACCCCTCTCTGGGCTACATCTCCTTGAGCCTCCTTCAATGGACTTGGCTCCTTGGGATTAGTTTGTCAAATGCTCTTTAAAAGCTGCTTCTTAACTCCAATGGATTTATAGAATGTACCATTGGATTTAGAATACATAAAAACCCCAAAAATGACTGTTAAAACTCTGCAAATGGATCTTGTCTCATCCAACAATGACCTCTTCTACAAGTGCCCTCCAAGCTTCCCTGAGATTCAATGGAGCAGAAATACCTGTAGAAGTCCTCCAATGGATCTGAAACCTATTCCAATGTGTTCAGAGTACAATAATCAGTCAAAAATGACTATTCAGTCTCAGAAAATGGACATGGGCTCATCTGAGCAATGCCTCAAACAATGAGGGCTTTAAGGCTCCCTAGATCTTCCTCAAGATTAAATGGTTAAAAACCTACATAAGTAGTCTTCAAATACCTGTGAAAACATCACCAATGGACTCATAACGTCCAAAAACCCCTAGCTGGGCTTTTACAACACCTGATTTGGTCAAAAACTCAAAAAGTTATGGCCTCTGCCATTTTTCCCCTTCAGGCTTGTTGTCTCCTGTTCGCCATTTTGCACCTCTGGAAAGTGAACCTGGCTTCTGAGCGTTTTCGGTGCCTAAACCCAGCACCCACGTGCGTTCCGAAAATGGTGTCAATCTGTCGAACGGTTAACGAGATTAAGGCCCCCGAGGACGGAGGTGTTGGGTGCATGGGGGGCCATATGGCCACGTCCCAGCGCTAAAATAGGCTAGATTCCACGCGTGCATAAATGGTTGACATCTGTCAGGCGCACATGTTTGTATTACCGTTTTAACAAACCAAATCGAAATATGCGCGCCAAATTCCAATTCGTGGTGGTATGTGTTAACGTAATAAAACCGCGGGCCAAAAGTTAAAAAACCAAACCGCGCGCAAATGCATAAAATCGTGGGTTTAACTTTTAACCCCACGCGCATATAAAATGTGGTCATATTCATAAACCTGGAACCGTGGCTTTGTATACCAATTAAACCACCGCGTGAATTGTATGTGTTATACAACAGAACCCGGTACCATGTTAAAAACCCGCGCAATAACATATGGTTTTAATGGTTATGGAACCATGAAAAACTCGCGCGCAAACACTCCGCGCTGATCATTTGAATGCATTTTGGTCATATGTTATGTGATATGACCGCGGGTGTTATCAATTGAAACCCCGCGCTGCTATGCGCCCGTGCCCTTTGGGTGGAGGTCATGTGGTATTTGCATATGGTCGTGGGTCAAACCTTTTGAAAGCACAATTTTAAAAATGCGCGCCATTCAAATAAACAGGGTCATGTGTATAGGTCTATACGACCACGGGGTCGGGGCTAAGCCCCGGCCCGACCCCCCTTTCAATTAATACAAATGCAAATTCAAATGTATTTTCTCCTAAGAATCAATGCGTGGCCTAGCGGTTGGTGAACTTTGTTAAGACTTTGTGTAGTGGGGAGGTCCGGGGGTCGAACCCCGCAGCCTCCATATAAATTTTATATGACCAAAAAGTCAAACCCAGGGTGCCACGTGGCAGCCCTTGATTGGGCCACGTGGCACCCATCCATTAGCCCAATGATGCCACGTGTCCAAATTTGATTTGTCCAACTGCCACTAATCATCAACCGCCACGTCAGAAGGGTTTCCACGTCAGCTTCCATGGGTGTACCATCATGCCACATCACTGACACGTGTGCATCGTACGGACTGTACGGACAGGTACAGTCAGCGTCATTGTTTTCCCTGTTTGGCTTGGCGAACAGATCACGATAACTTCTCCATACGGACTCTGTTTGCGAAAATAAATATACCGCTGGAATCAGGAGAACGAGACAGACACAATGGCACCATTTTCGTCGCATTTCGAGCACTTTGAAAATTGAGCAAATTTTAGACCCCTGGTCCAGATTCTGATCAGTGTGAAAGGACTGAAACAACATCAACCATTGAAGAGCAACCAGTAAACGAAGACATGGAGATGGATGAATTACTTAATACCTGGAAAGCCAAAAAGAAGACTAAAAGAAGTTCATGATGTCATGTAATAATTTTATAAGATAGTTAGATGTACATTATATAGCTTAACATGTAATGATGCATATAATGAATTGACATTATGGGTACTTTTTCATCTGATAATATACACAAGGCTATTTCTATGGCTTGTATATATCTGTGAATGTAATTTTGTTATACACTTAATGATAATTTCAGCTTCTCTTATAAGACTTGGTATATATTGATTCAATACTCCTCGATTCAAGACGTGAGAATGCAAGAAATACCTGGTGCCTTGTGCTTGGGCTATGGAGTCTAGGAAACAAATAGAACTTGAATATGCAATATGCAACTTCCAAAATATTGTGACATGATATATGCAACTTTGAAAGTCTTGTGACATGTGACATGTGGCAAGCATCTTTTTCCAAGCAATGTGCAAAGTTTAAACTTGGTGCAACATGCAAAAAGATTTTTTTGGGAAGATGCATTAATAAGTTTTAAGGATTAAACATGAGGGGTTGGAAATGGCCATGTCAATCATTTTATAATATTTTTTCACAGAATCACCCTTCTTTTCTTTGTGTCTCACATGACAAAGAAACAAAATCACATTCCCATTGTCAATTTATATGTGGAGGGTTATTCAAGGTTTCAAGACTTTCTTCATATTTTCCTACTTCAATACTGTCATGGTGATGTTAATCCATATATAGGTCCATGATATAAACATTCATTTTTATAATTTTGACATAAATTCCAATCTTCACTTTGTCGGTTAGAGGGCCCAATTTTAGCAACAATTTAACGTTTTTAGTTCCATGAAATTTATTTTGTTTCTTCAACAACATTAAGAATTAAACACGAGGGGTTGGAAATGGCGATGTCAAACATTCACTCATTCACACATGTGCATCATATCAATATTCATGTCTACTATATGTGGAGGGTTATTCAAGTTTTCAAGACTTTCTTCATATTTTCATACTTTATTCTTCTTATGGTCATGTTAATCCATATAGAGGTTCATGATATAAACGCTCATTGTTCTAATGCCGAAATAAATTCAAATCTTCACTTTGTCTATTAGAGGGCACAATAATGGAAGCAATGAGAGAGTTTTGACCATATGTCAACTAATTTGTCCCTTTAAAAAAACTTCATTGATGTGCAAGGGAGAACTGTGTCTATGAGAGGTCCTCTACATATTGAAATATTGATAATTAGTTCACAAAAGAGTCCTACATAATGAAATAGAAATTTGGTGGACCCAACAAACAAATTATTTACCACACTGCCTTTCGCACAAAATGACACTTCCATTATCAAAGAAATAGATAGGATAGTACGTTGAAGTCATTGAGCCAACACAATGGACTCAACAGTTGACTAGGATGGAAATCCATGAAAGCATCCAGAGACAAGCCCTATTAGGGAGCCATGATAATATTTGAAACTCCAAATAGAATGGAGAAGGCTTTGTTTTTTAGTGTCTCTCACAATGAGCTTCACTAAACTTACAACTCATGTTTTTTGTAATATATGTTATTACATATATGTGTAGTAGAATATATATGTATGTTTAATTACACATATATGTAATAAAATATATACGTTATTACACACACACACACATCGTAACACATCAAGTATGTTATTGTATCCCAACTCCATATTACAATACTTGACCCACATCCACCTGCAAAGATAACAATAGACTAGACCCTATAACAATAGAGACTTGGGACCCATTTAGTATGCCACTTCATGTTTCAATGGCGATAAGAGCGACAGTCAGGTATTTTATCAGAAGACTTTATCAATTATTCTTTCACCTGGTGCATCCTCCTGGCTGAGTTCCTCGGCTCCCACATCAGTTCTCAAGTTTTTTCTCACTGCGACCTCTCTATTCGCACTAGAGACTAGGATTCCTTTGGTGCGGATAGAGAGGTCGTAGCGAGAAAAAACTTGAGAATTGATGTGGGAGCTGAGGAACTCAGTTGGGAGGGTGCACCAGGTGGGGAGAAGAATTGAGAAAGGATTCTTATAAAATACTTGACTGCCACTCTTATTGCCATTGAAATGTGAAGTGACCACTGCATCTACCATTGATGTGCGAGAGGACCATTGTGTCCTCTTGGTACTCCTTGCCTGGATGGTTCACTTGCTCGAGTGCCTAGCTAGACACACTACCATAAATCCTCTCATGGTTTAATCCATGGAAGAATGAATGCATAGGGGCTAGCGGCCAGGGTAATTAACTCCCCAAACTGCTCTGTGCTAGTTGTTCACACGCTTTCTC
>ML793958.1:27560-56472 GCA_009831015.1 Picea engelmannii
GATCTGAATTATGTTATGAAGGGGAAAATGGTAACTAGTAAAAACATTTAAGATGACAAAGAAATGAAAATGAAACCATATAGGTAATACATTGCGACACATTGAGATCCTAGTATATCACGATAACATATATTGAAATTTTAAATCAGAATGCAACATCCAACAATTCAAAAAATAGGGTCTTGAGAAAAATTTCAATGTTATCGACGTGACCATAACCAAATAACCATTAAAAAAAGTATTTTATCCACATTGGCACTTGTAGTTGCATCTAATGACAATATCCTAAGGTGTTAATGAGTTTCTCTTGCAATTTTTATGTGTTTCTTTTGACCACCATATAACTAGACCCCATAGGATCTTGCACATGTCATATATACTTGGGGAAGACCTAAGATGAACTTACGTGCATTTGAAACCTCAATAACTTCCATAATCTACTCATGGTTGACTATTTCATCATTTTCATAAGAAATATTTGCACAAGTTGTTGGAACCTTTTGGCACTCTCACAGATGGGTAACTTTTGTAATTGTCAGTTTTTCAATGAAGCATTGTATGACCTAAATAACAAATGTCTATAAAACCAAGACTAGTCCTTGTAATTTGCAATGGTTTATTAATTTTTAGTCTTATATTAACTTCAGTGAAAATGGCCCATATTTATTTTTAACCTTGCAATAACTTTAGTCTCATATTCTCAAGCCATTGCGCGGACTTTCAAATTAATAGTGAAAAGGTTGAGGTTTAGGCAAGCATCCCTTTGATGTTTTTTCACGATACCACCAGTGGCCTATGTTGAAAACAACAATGTTTTCTTCCTTATACTTTGAACCATAGATTTCTATCAATTCCAGTCTCAAAAATTCCTTCTTTATTTCATTTCCCTCATACATATCCCATTCTTGAACTAGAAAGGAAGACCTCGAAAATTCTATTGAACAATTATAGTCATGCAAACAAACATAAAAACCTCTACATGTGTTATTCAACACCAAGAAAAAACATATGAAGATGCTATGGAAAGATTAAATACCTCATTCAAAAATGCATAGAAACCTTTGGTTTTGAACTCCAGTCTTCTTGAGACCTCATGGATCACTTTTTGTTTTTTCCCCATGCCGAAGAATGCAAAATAGGGATTCTTACATGTTTCTATTCGATAAATCTCCCACATAAGTTATCATTTTGCCTTGCAATAGCTCGAACTTATTTGTTGCATCCAATATGAGAGAACAAACTCATTGAGTAAAATGCTTGCAATATTTGCATGGTAGGTAGGGAAATAATATATTGATGTAATGATGGATTAGCATGAAGATCATTTTTCCTTGCAATACCTCCAACTTATTTGTTGCATCCAATATGAGATAACAAACTCATTGAGTAAAATTCTTTCCATAAATTCATGGTAGATAGGGAAAGGATATATTGATGTAATGATGGCTTAGCATGAAGGGACACATCTTTTCAATAATATAAGTATCAAGTTAAAATGATCAAAAAGTTAGATTCAACGAAGGGCATTGGATCCCATGGAGAAATACAATGTTTCAAATAGAATATCCATGCACACACCACTTGTTTTGATTAGAATATCTATGAATAGATCAATTGTTTTGATCAAAATATCCATCCATAGAACACCATAGAAACCATACATTCTCTATAGGTCACATCACCATAGAAAATAAATATGTTATATAGTGCAGATCACCACAGGAACCAAATATTCATTAAATATATGTTGACATGTATGGTAGAGTCCTCATAGTGGTATATTTGTTACAATTTCGACGCACAATTTTATTTATTTTGCCCAAAAATAAATTTTAATTTTTTTTTTTTAAATAAATAGTTTACGTCGCAATTTCAATGCACAACCGAAATCCCGCAACGAATTTGCTATATAAACCAAAAAAGTTGTCGTCGCAATTTCAACGCCCCATAGAATTCATGCGATGAATTTTCTATATAAACCACAAAAGTTGTCCTCTCAATTTTGACGTACACCATGAAAGTTGTCTTCACCATGTCGATGCACAATAGAAATCTTGTGACGAATTTGCCATATAAACCAAAAAAGTTGTCGTCGTAATTGCAACACACAATATAAATCATGTGATGACTTTGCTATATAAACCAAAAAAATTGTATAGCTAAATCGTCACTATATACCATGTTGTTGTCGCAATAGCGACGAAAATGTCGATAGTTGATTCATCGCAATGGTTTCACATACTTTGCCTCTATTGTTGAGTGTGCGATGATTTCCCTACTATGTCACTCTTTCGATGAAGTATTAACTTATTCTTATTGGCGATGATATTTCTTTCTTTGTCGCAATTGTGAGAAGTTCCCTACGATAATCACTCTTGCGACGTTAATTCAAGTTCGTCGAACTTTCCACATCACATGAAACTATGTATGAGATACTCAAGATTCATCGCAATATCCACAACATAACGTTGCAAGCACGTCGAAATAGTTGTTGGAATGAGGGTAGACCCAGGGTTCAATGCTACAACAACGCACCAATAAAACCCTAACTACCGACCCTTCTAGCAACACCTGTGAATCAGATGAAGTCTCACCCAAGGTAGAGGCAGGGGTGGTTGCAAGACTCAGATGTATGCAACCTTAGCTGGGACATAGACCCGTGATTCTAACACTTAACATAACACTTAGTGGTTAATATTCATTAATATTCAGTCTTATTATACTTCGTAGATAACATAGAGCATCACAACATTTACTTAGATCTAAGATCTTTCAGCACTTAGTAATAGTAAAACAGATCAAATCCTGTATATCAACACTAAGCATATTCATACATATCAAAGATAACATTCATTCATAGCTCATAAGAACAAATCATAAATATATCTATCTAAACACATCACAACACTTAGAAAAGGAAGAGACAAGCACATCAAGTCAAGGCATAGATCACAACACAGAGATTTACCGTGGTTCACCCCCACCTTGGGGCTACATCCACAAGGTCTTATTCTTTATTAATGTCTTCAATCGGTTACATCACAATGCCTCCAAACCCTACTACACATAGGACAAAAGATCTGTGTATCTCTCTATATCCTTGTTCCTTCCCTTACACCACAAAGCCTTCTACAGTCTCTCACAGGGACTTGCACTCAACACTGCAAGTCTTACAAAAAATGCACAAAGCCTTACAATACTTGATCACACAGATCCAACTTGCACTAAGACATCACCAAGTGCACTAAGCAACAACTTCTACTACTTCTTACATTTCCTATCTATTTATACATTACAAAAGTGGGCCTAAGCGTGGGTGAACCCATGGGCTGACATCTCTTCCCCATTACATTAACCCAAAACCCTAAAAGGACCCAAAAAGGGGTCTAGCTTCCACGATATATGCTTCACGTTGTGGTCCATCTTTGACAAGTTTTCAAAGTCCCAAAAATGATCAAATATGACAAAGTGTTCCTCAAAACTTGGTCAAGGACCAAAAGGCCCCCAACACTCACCTGTGACTCATCCAGAGTCACTCAGGTCTGGGTAACTCTGCCTTGAAGGTCTCGAGCTTGGATCAAGCTTCTTCGACTTGTCTTTGTGCTATTTCTTCTTTCTTAGCAAACTCTTGAACAACTGTTTCACTGATAGGTCCTTCCAGTTGTTGCTCGACTGTAGCAACTACTTATTCAGCCGATAGTGTTCCTTGGCCTTCAATTTCTTCAAACAATAGGTAGGTTATCTTCTGTCTTGGTTGGAGTTTCTGGGTGACTTCCATCACTCTGTTCTGCATGGTAAGAATGAGTTGTTGGGCAGTGCGTTGTTCCTGGGATCTCTTCATCCTCTTGATGGGTGACAGGAGCTTGAGCTATGCATGTACTATATCAGCTTGCTGCTTTGCTTCTTGGAGTTGGGACTCTAGTTTCTTCAACTTTGGGTCTTCAGATAGTTGTTCATATATCTGTGTGCTTCTGCTACTTAGTTGTTTACATTCTACAAAAAGCATTTTAATCCTCTCAATTGTGTTCTGAGCATTCAATTCTCGTTGGTCGTGCACTTCTTGCGGAGTTTGTGGTATGGTCTAAAGCTCTAATTCCATGACCCTTTGTTGAAATTGATGAATAACTTTAGCCAGCTTCATCGCTTGCTGCTCTATGGGCTCTTCGACCTTCTGCTCTAAGCCAGTCACAGAGCGAAATTATCTTTTGACTGCTTCTTCAATTCCTATCTACTTTGCAAGCATATGCTCTTTCATGTTTTGGGTCTTTTCCCTATCTTCTTCAAATTTTGCTTGGAGAGCATTCTTCTCTTATTGTGCAACTTGACGTTGTTCAGTAAGTTCCTCCTATTCTTTCTTTAGGGCCTAGTTTGCCTGCACTTTTTCTTCCTAAGAACGTTGAAGGCGTACTTCGACTGTATCAACAATCTTTTGGAGATGAACTGATTCATCTCCCACTTCTGTTGTTCCTTCTGGAAGAGGAGTAGTAGAGGTTGCTCAGCTAGACTGGAGTGCTTGTTGTACTCCCTAGAGTGTGATATCAATCTAGCTATACATTTGTTCCTACTTTGCCTCCTACTTCTCTATGATTTCCTTTGAAGCATAATTGATCGCTGCAACAATGAAATCAAAATCATCCAATGTGAGGGAATTTTGCATCTTCGTTACAGGGGTTCTTTGTTTCTTTCTAGAGGAAGATTTCAGAGGTGAGACCTTCTTTTTCTTCGATGAGTCTTCTTCATTTTAAGGTGGTGGTAGTTTGACTCTCTGGGTTTCTGTACCTTATTCATCATCACCTTCTTCATTTGGTTTAATGGAATTCATCCTTACAGATAGAATGTCAACATCTTGGACTTCTTTAGTCTTCTTCATTGACTTTGCTTTCTTTGTCTTACTTGGCCCAGGTGTATCCTGTGTAGTTTTGGGGCTATTGATGTCAAACATTTATGCGGGGTATGTTGGAACAAGGAGGTCCATTGACCATTCTTTGATGATCTCTTCCAGGTCTTCTTCTGTCAGCTTATAATAGGACTGAAGTTGTTCCTGGTGCTCATCAGTTCGTGGGGTTAGGTATATAAAGTGGCGGTCCACACTTAACTTTATCAGAGGTCGGAATCTCTGTAAAGTGTTCGGGGTTATGTGTGGTTCACTCCTTATGGCTTCTTTCAATTGGTTATAGTACGTGTGGAAAACAACATTTGATTTCCATTTCTTTCTCATGTCGTTCGAGTACCATTATGTACTGAACTTTGTGGCTAGTGGCTCAAAGGGGTCTAGGTCCAGGAAGGTTAAACCTTTTGGTAGCTCCCATGGAACAAAAGCAATCAGTATCAGGAGCCAACTAAAATGGAATTCATGCCCCTGATCCACAGTCAATCATCAGTTGATTTTTATTCCCTCAGCGCACTTTCTTGCGAGGTCAACTTCAAAGACAGATACTTGTGTTGGTCGATTCTTATGTACCAACTTCCCTGCGATCAGTTGGCATGCTAGGTGCACTGCACCATTTTCAATGGAAGATACCTTGTAGCCTCTCGCACCTTTCTCAACATCGCCATAGGCTTCTTTGATCTTCTGTGCAAGAGTGCGGTCTATGGTCTTTCCATGATAATACTCATGGGGATCAGGGCCCTACATGATAATCCCGATGATCTTATTGATCAAACTCATATCAACAGTTATGCGACGATCTAACCATAGGTGTTCTCCATGGTAACTTTCTAGCAGTAGTTTTACACAAGCATTCACCTCCTGGTGTCTACCAAAGTGCGGTATTTTCATAACGTTGAGAAAAGTAGACTGCGCAAGTTTCATCATCCATTACTGAGGGATGAGATTTGAATTCTTACCCTTAATTCTCATCAAGAAATTATATGGGGCAAGGATGTTGTAAGCTTTACACTCCCCCAGGTTGAAGTCTCAAAACTTCAACGCTGTAACCTTGTCTTGATCTGTGCGGTAGGTGCGCACTCCTTTTGGTAGGTATGTAATGAATAGGGTGTATTAAAATTCTCTAGGGACAATGTCCCTATTAATCTCACCGCTTAGAGGGGGTATGTAATATGGTAGGATGAATGGCACTAACTTCGCATTGGCTATGTCATCCTTAAGCTTAGTTCTTCTTTCTACGTCGGCTTGAGATGTTCCTGCTCCAGCAGTCGACGGAGAGGCTTGCACTCCTCCCATTGACGATGATTGGAATTCAGTGGAAATTCTTCTTTCCGACATGGTTCTCTCAGTCATTAACTCAAGAAGGACCTCTATGATGGATTCCTCAAGTTCGGTGAGATCGTCGGACATATGCACTTGGGAAAGATAATCAAGGTCATGATGATATCAAAATGATGCACTAGGATGAACAATCTTCTTGCAATGATCGTTGTAGACAATCACTAGTTCTACGGGCTTCGATTTCTCAGTTGGAAAAAGTGCTCTTCAGGCACGACGCGACAAGATAAATAGGAAATTCATCAATGTTCTGCTTGTAACGGGTATGAATCTTTCATGAACGTTGATCCATTCGTTATGGTGTGGTCCAATGGTCTGGTAGTGATCTTTTAATGCTTTTCTTCCTATTTGGGGTGGAAGTCAAAAAGGTATATCGGTCCAACGACTATATTTCTTCACCATGACGAAGTGCCATATGTCGTTGTTCTGGTATCCCGACGAAGCTCAATTCCTATGATTTTTCCTTCTGTGAAGATTTCTGTGGAATCTTCTGTAACTTTTCAATCTTGTCTCTCTTCTTACTTATGTTCCTATCCTTATTCCCGATGAGCTTCGTCTCGGTCATCCTTTTTTCATTCTGATCCTTATCCTCTCTCGAAATAGTCACTTTGCGATGCTGAGACTCTTTCTTCAGATCCAAGGGTAATACACCTTCATCATATGGATTAGGTATTTTGGTCTTCTGTGGTTCCTCTAATTCTCTTATAGCTTCGACATCCAAGTCCCTAGTGTTTAATAGCTTATATTTGTTCTCTTATTCTTCCATCAAGTAGGCGATCTTTCTAGTCATAAATTCCATGAGTTCTTGCTTCTTTTGTTCTAGGGCTTCCTTTTCTTCTTTTCGTTGGATCTGGTCTTTTTCAATCCAAATATTTCCTAACAAAGATGAAAATGGGGCATATTCCTCAATAAATTTAATAACTTCAAATTCTCCCTCCGTCGAAGCTCCATGGGTACTCATAGTTATCCGGGTAATCCTATCACATAGGGTTACCATTTTTCCTTTAAACAATCCTATTTTTCCTAGTGAAGGAACCATAGAAGGCCTTCCTAGGGTTTACCGAGTACTTTCTATCATAATGTTCATATGTGTTCCCACATCCAAAGCACAGTCAATGTCAAAGTCTCCTATTATTACTTTGATTTTTTCCTTTTCTTTGAAGATCTATGAAAAACTGGCACCTTTATGTTCATCCAGGGTTTCTTTCATTTTCAACAACACAATCTTTGATTATTTCTGGGTTTCTTCTATAATCTTAGTGTCTTGATCTCCTTCAGGGTTTTCTTGCTCCCTATTCATCTTTTCAAGTCTAGCAATCATTCTAGGGAAATCTAGTACTTCATGTTCCATAGTCTTACAATATAGGCAACTAGGGTTTCTCCCAAGGCATTCATTAGCAAGATGTCTTGGTCTTCTGCAACTGTAACAAATATTTAATCCTCTCTTTCTCTTCAATGATCCCCAACTTTTCTTATACTACGCGCTAGGATCATAATGGCGAACCTGCAAAAAATTCTTTCTAGGATCCTGCATCCATTTGTTAGTCCAAAGATTCTTTCTATGCATAGGTATAACATATCTATCATTATTCTTATTAGATCTATTCATATCAAACATTCTTTCATCTAATAATGCCCTAGTTTTCAAGCTAGGAAAAAATCTATCAAGCATACCTAAATCCATACTTTAGAAACAAAAATTTTCACCTCTTTTACTTCTACAGGGCACAAAGCTTCCAGATCTAAGAACTTTTAACTATTCTTACCTTTATTGGAGCACAGAGCTTACAGATCTTACTTATTTTCTTCAGTATCAACCTCTTTTCTAGTAGATCTAACTTCTTTCCTTCAAATCTGTCTTTCCTTCTTCAGCACAAAACTTTTTAGATCAAGTGGATCACTGCACACTAGGGCATAAATCCATGCAGAGAGATTTTACAATTTCAAGACAAATATTTTCACAAAGATTTTTCTGCTTAGTTCCCAATAATCAGAGTTTTAGGTCCCAGCAACGGAACCATTTATTGGCACAGGGGAAGAACCAGGGTTCAATGCTAAAACAGGGCACCAAAAAAACTCTAACTACTGGCCCTTTCGGCAACTCCTGCGAAGCAGATGAAGTCTCACCCAAGGTAGAGCCAGGGGTGGTTGTAGGACTTAGATGTGTGCAACCTTAGTTGGGACACAGACCTATGATTCTAACACTTAACATAGCACTTAGCAATTAATATTCATCAATATTCAGTCTTATTATACTTCATAGATAACATAGAGCATCACAACATTTACTTAGATATAAGATCTTTTAGCACTTAGTAACAGTAAAACAAATCAGATCCTGTAGATAAACACTACGCATATTCATACATATCAGAGATAACATTCATTCATAGCTCATAAGCACAAAGAATAAATATATCTATCTAAACACATCACAACACTTAGAAAAGGAAGAGACAAGCACATCAAGTTGAGGCGCAAAGCACAACACACAGATTTACCGTGGTTCACCCCCACCCTGGGGCTACGTCCACAAAGTCTTCTTCTTTATTAATGTCTTCAATCGGTTACAACACAAAGCCTTCGAACCCTACTGCACACATGACTGAAGATCTATGCAGCTCGCTAGATCCTTCTTCATTGCCTTATAGCACAAAGCCTTCTACAGTCTCTCACAGGGACTTGCACTCAGCTCTACAAGTCTTACACAAAATGCACAAAGCCTTACAATACTTGATCACACAGATCCAACTCTTAGCACTTTAGCCAACTTGCACTAAGAAATCACCAAGTTCACTAAGAAACAACTTCTACTACTTCTTACATTGCCTATCTATTTATACATTACAAAAGTGGGCCTAAGTGTGGGTGAACCCATGGGATGACATACCTTCCCCATTACATTATCCCAAAACCCTAACAGGACCCAAAATGGGGTCTAGCTTCCATGATTTTTACTTCATTTTGCGCTCCATCTTTGACAAGCTGTCGAAGTCCCAAAAAAGGTCAAATATGACCAAGCATTCCTCAAAACTTGGTCAAGGGCCAACAATAGCCGTCGCAAAATGACCCAAATTTGCTAGTGAAAGATCGAGACCTTTGAACACTTAGAAAACCTTCTAATTCAGAGAGATGAGAAATCTCATAAGGAAGAATGACAGTGGTCGTTGGATCACCAATATTGAATACCCGATGACCGTTAGATCAATGCCCAGTGACCCGAGGAAGTGCAGAGGAGAAGTACAGATATGATCGATTGGATCTGAGCACTGAGGATCAACAGTCATTGGACCCAGAAATAAATTCATGAATGTTAAGCATTTGGATGAGAATAGGAGGGTTTACTTGTCAAAGTCCCAAAGTCCCGAAGTAAGTAGGGATACTCCATCGTCAAGATTGAAAGGTGGCACACGATCCTCAACTTCGGAGCAAATCACTTCGAGGATTTTTCAATTTGAGACTTGAAAAACCCGAAGTCCGGAGAGCTAGAGAGTCGGAGTAAACGACAACTGTCAGATCAGTTTGAAGTGGAAGGACGAGATAAGCTAGAAGAGCTGCATCACAAAAAGATAGAGCCATCGATCTAAGATCCTGATCAACAAACATGATTCACTTCGGATTTAAAGTCGCGAGGAGGTTACGCTCTAGAATGCTTGAGGTATGAAATACCTAAAGCCTAGAAATCCAAAATGAATAAGGACCGTCGTATTTGGAGGACAAACAAGGACCGTTGGTTCAATAATGTTGGTCATCAGACCATGTCAGCAAAAGGGAATAGTGGTAGACCTCATTAGAAGACCATGTTAGCAGACCACGTCAAAAAATATGCATGGCATAATCAGGTGATGACAAGCGTCAAGAGGAAATTGGCTTGTGCCATGTCAACAAGTGATGTAATAAAGTTACGTCACTCCAGGAGAATTGCTTCAGGGGTTTCACCACCAATAAATTTCAAAAGTCCTGAAGTTCCAAAGGACGAAGGTTCAAAGGCACTCTCAACCATCGATATAAGATACTATCCTAACCTTTATATCAAGGACATGTGGCACATTCAGAGAACAATAAGAGTCAAGTTTAAATCAACGTTTTAGGTACGTGCAAATCACGAATCAGAGTGACATGTGGCAACTTCTCATCTTGTGAAACATCATCAAGTGACGCAAGAGTTATGTCACTCTAGGAGTTTTACTTCAGGATATTTACCACTAGGAAATGACAAAAAATCCAAAGTCACAAATGTCGAAGTCCCGAAGTGGACATGAGACGTTCGATTTGAAAGATCACTTCAGAAGCATTCTCATCCACTGATCTACTCTAGTGGAAGGATAGCGTAAGTTGAAATATCTGAATTCCAGAGACTCGAAAGGATCATGACTGTTGATCTAAAAGGGACATGTTTCATTAGATTATGGAATTTGGGTGAAATGCTCTAGGATAAAGCAGCGTTTGAGAATCGAAACTCCCAAAGTCGAGATCATGAAGTAAATCACAGTCGTTGATGTAGGAAGGTGAGATCTGGTTTATATAATTGAGAGGACATATCTGAACCGTCTGTTTAGGAGAACCATCAAGATCATGAGATCAACATTCGTTCTCCATTGCTGGGTCGGAACATGCTCTGGCCTTAATGTTTCTTGAGCAGGCCACAATTGAAACCACGATTTTGGAGAAAGCACGTGTGGAGGCTCGTAGTGAATTGTGGGGCTAAAAGTGGGTTTCTCTTAAACTGCCTATGGATGCTACTACAATTGCATGGTCACATGAATCTTATAGCTCAAGGTCATATCGTGAAACAGAGCTAGTGCTCACTAGATAGAAATCCGAAAGTTCCATTTGAATAGGCGTTTGGTCACCCCCAATGGTCATGTGAAAGGAAGGGGCTTAGTAAGAAAAGCTAATGCCTTCTGTGAAGTTTTTCTCAGGAAGGGAAAAGGTGCCAAAGGAACGAGCATGCAGAAATTCTCCCTGTAATTGCCGAAAAGGACTGATTGTAACTACCAGAAACGAAGTGATTGCATATGCCAGAGAATTCGAAGAGATGTAGGGTAACTGCCAGAGGAGATGAAGAGTGTTGAGTTAACTTCTGGTGAAGTGATGATTCATCATTTATACAATTGACAGATGGAAATGTTAGAATATTAAGGTTTGTGCTCATTTTACCATTAAAAATACCCTTGCCACCCAACCATAGGCCGAAGCCACCCTCCGAGCACCTCGACCTTGACAAAGAGAAGAATCTTGGTAGCAATTCAATAGCCAAGAAAGGATAATGCACCAAGCAAGAAGTAACCAAGTTGATCAGATAGTCACACCCAAAACTGTCGTAGCACTTTCCCTAGGACTTGCGCATAAGAATTCTAGATTGCAGTGCACATAAACTGGCTTTATGTGTTTCTTGGATGTGTATCAAATGAGAGACTGGTGCCCTATATTTATAGTATTCCTGGTAGAATTTCATGGGTCAGCTTCTCTCTCTGGGTACTAATAAATTCATTTTAGTTATCTTTCTTCAACCGACATCTCGTCTAGGGTTTTCTTAATTTATTTGCTTCCTCTCGGAACATTCTAATCTTGTCAAAGGTCACAATAGAGGTTCATACCTCCCAAAGCTACCATAATATCAACACTCCCTCATAGCTAGGGAGGTATAACTAATAATGGTCTTGAGCACAAACAAACCATTCAACTGGTAGTATCACGAGCACCATCATTATTATCCAACTGGATAATCTCCATGACAACTCGTACAATATCAATTGATAGAACACAACTGTGTTTATCCATGGTAGTATGCAACTACTCAAACCATGACACATAGTCATAAACAATGGAACATATCCACCATAGTAGTATATCTCTATTGTCTAGAGACAAGCAGTCTCCATAACAATCATTTGATGTCAACCTGGACAGAAAATATTGTTAAAATAAACTGGATCATCTAGGACAATCTTTCACTCACATATGTGATATCTGAAAGAATATCTTCCCTCAGAGTAGAACATAAACGATGGGCTATCTTCCCTATTCTTCTCAAACAAGGAGGAATGATTATTCTGATTTCTAAGTCTGGACCATTCCTCACCCTGGGCCATTCCTCTGACACTAAACAAAGTGTAACCTGGAGAGAATGAATCTTCCCTAAGGAATTTCTTTCCCTGATTGTTGAGCCTGGACCATTCCCCACCTTGGGCCATTCCTCCGGCACTAAACGAAGTGAAACCTGGAAAGAATGAATACACCCTAAGGAATGATTGTTTGGACCATTTCCTCTATTAACCACAAGAGGAAAATATTGTCCTTCATTAACCTCCAAAATGAACCATTACTCATGTTAAACATAATGAGAAATCATTGTCCAGCGAGGCAGGCTAGTCTTCTTGAGTAACCCTAAAGAAGAGAGACTTCCCTAGACCACTTCCCATGTTAACCACAATGGGAAGTCGTTGTTTATGATACATCATCAATCTGGACCATTTCTCCCACGTTAACCACAATTGGAAATTGTTGTCCACCAGAATTATCAATCCACTTTCCGAATAAGAAAGAATCTTTCCATGCTGGACTATTTTTCAATATCGAAAAATAAATTTCCTCAATTACATTTTCAGTGCTCCCTTCCAACATGGAGATTCATTTATTCCCTTTCAACTAAGGGACTTATTTCCACATTCCCCATCTCCTCTCAGAAATATGCAAAATTTATTTTGGATAGAGGTTTTGTCAGGATATCTATTGTCTGCTCATCTGTGGGGATATACTCAATCCTTACCTCTCCTTCCTAGAATTTATCTTGAATAAATTAGTATTTTATCTCAATGTGTTTCGACCTTTCATGAAACATGGGATGTTCTGATAATCTTATACAACTCTGATTATCACAATGTATTATGGTCGATTCTAGAATCTGATCAAATAAATCGGATATTAACTTCCTTAATCATATTGCTTTTGTGCATGCTTCACATGTTTCGATATACTCTTCTTCTGCTGTGCTGAGTGTGATAGACTTCTGTTTCCTGCTTCCCCAAGATATGATAGTGGAGCCCAAGCTGAAACACATACCAGAAGTACTATTTCTGTCTTCTGCACTTTCGGCCCAATCTGAGTCTGTAAATCCATGAAGTTGTATATCACTGGATGCGGTATATCTTAACCCATAGTTTATTGCCCCACGAATATATATTAGGACATGTTTTGCATCTATCCAATGCTCATTCCTTGGTTCCACCTGGAACTGACTTAGTGTATTCACGATAAAGAAAATGTCTAGTCAATTGTTTACTTATACATCATTGACCCAACCAATTGTCCATATAATGATGGATTTATCGGATCAGAATCTGGATCACTTACTTTTGTTATATTTGTAGTCATAGGAATATCCATGGATTTGCAATCCATCATTCCAAACTTCTTAAGTATCTTTATTGTGTACTTTCCTTGACCAAGGAATAATTCACCACGCTTCTACCATACTTCTAGTCCCAAGTAATAATGCACGAGACCTAGATCTTTCATATCAAATTCAGAATCTAGTTCCTTTTTGCATTAGATGATAAGAGACTCTTCACCTATTATGAATAGATCGTCAACATATAGTAGTACAATTACAGGTGCATTGTCCATGACTTTGTAGTAAAGGTTTGGATCTTCATGACTCTTGGAGAAACCAAGTTTTGTTAGATAGCTATCCATTCTGGCATACCAATACCTTGGAGTTTGCTTGAGTCCATATACAACTTTCTTTAATCTTCACACATGAGTGTCTCTAGAATGTATCTCAAACCCTTGAGGTTTTTCAATATATAATTCTTCTTCGATAACTCCATTGAGGAAAGTTGTCTTTACATCCATTTGATGTAAGTTCCATCCCATGGAAGAAACAAGAGATATGATAGCTCTGATGGAAGTATATCTATCCACCGGAGAAAATGTTTCGTCATAATCTTATCCCTCCTTCGGGGAGAGCCCTCTGGCTATGAATCTTTCCTTGTATTTATCCACACTTTCGTCTGCTGCATGTTTGATCTTGTATACCCATTTTGAAGTTACCACTGATTTTTATTTAGGTCTAGGTACGATTTCCCATCATAATGGATTGTTGTTCTTCAGTCATAGCTTCTTTACATTGTCCCTTTTGAACTTCTTCTTCAAATGTGGTAGGTTCCTCATCTATAAGCTTTGTCATGTATGTTGCATAACTTGAGAATATTTTAGGTCTTTTACTCTTTCTGAATGTTCCTTCTGGAACCTTGAGTCATTCTGTGTATTGTAAGGTGGCTTCAAGACAAGCTGGTCATTTATTGGTTCTAGGTATGATATCTGAATAAAATTTTTGACATGGTTCCATAGGATGATCAGGTTGTTCCTTTTCGTCATTTTCATTTTCTATGATTTCTTCATTAGGTTCTTCAATCTCTTCTTCTTCAATAGTTTCTTCTATGGATTTCTTGAAGGCCATCTTTTCATTGAATGTTACGTCTCTGCTGACTTTGATCTTGTGTTGTTATGGAATATATATTCTATAGGCCTTGGATGAATCACTATATCCTACGAATATCCCCTTATTTCCTGAGGGTTCTACTTTATTCCTTTTGTCCTTGGGAATGTGAGAGTAAACAAGACACCAAAATATTCTTAGATTTTCCACATTAGGTTTCTTACCTGAAAAGGCTTCTTTTGGTGTCATGTCCTTTAATATATGATGAGGACTCTGTTCTGCACATATATTGGTGTCATTTTTTCTTATCTCCATAAGAAAATGGATAGACCTTGATCATTTAGTAAGGATTTTACAGTTTCTTCAATAGATCTGTTATTTCTTTCTGCTAAAACATTTTGTTGAGGATTATGAGGAACAATTATCTCCCTCCTAATCCCTGCTAATTTGTAGAATGCAATGAATTCCTTCGAGGTGTATTCTCCTCCATTATCTGTTCTTAATGTCTTGATCTTTTTGTTCGTGAGGTTTTATATCTCTGCTTTGAATTCTTGGAATTTGTTGAATACTTCATCTTTTGTCTTCAGTAGATATAGCCAAGTCTTTCCTGAATAATCGTCTATGAATATTACATAGTAAGGAGATCCTCCTAGAGATATGACTAGCATCGTACCGCAAACATATGAGTGTATTAGATATAGGATCTCCTTATATCTGTTGTTGTTTCTTGGGAATGTTTTCTTGATATTCTTCCCAAGGGCACATCCTTTGCAAATTCCTTCATGTGTAGTTTTCAATTCTGGTATTCCTTCAACCATTTTTTTGAGAAAGGGTAATGCTTGATCATTAATATGAGCATACCTTCTATTCCAAAGTTCATTACGGTTGACTTCGTCATGTACAAGAGCTTCTTCCTTTTGTTCTAGTAGTCTATACAAATTTCCTTCATGACTTCCAATAACCCTAGCATTCTCTATGTTGGAGTCTTTATGCCATGATAATACTTTTCCATCCATGAAATCTATTATATTTCCTTTGTCTTCTAGGAAATATATCGATACAATATTCTTTTCTAAACCGGGTACATATAAAACATTGCTTAAGTGAACATTGTTACCTGATTTCAACTTGACAGAGGCTTGTCAAAATCCTTCGACTGGGTAAGTGCTTTTGTCTCCAAGATCTACCTTGTATGATGTCTTCTTCTCATTTAGGTTTGAGATTCTATCTTGATCTCCCATCATGTGCCTAGAAGCTCCACTATCAATTATCCACATTTCATCTTCAATCATTCCAGTGAGTTTTGAGTAGTGTAAAAGACTGATCATTTCAATCATGTCTTCAGTTGAAAGGTAGTTGGTCATGCTTTGATCCAATACTTAAAATCTAAGGTTTATGTCTTCTGGGATAGACAAAAGGTGTGTTGAACTAGGGCACATCTAAATATATTCCCCTTGAGCGAGATGCTCCATCACAAGGTGCCAGATCTGAGATTAGGGTTTCTACAACTTCTTTTGCTAGTAACCCTAGAAACAATGTCTTGGAAGCTGCTCCTGCTAGTAACCCTAGTGGAAGTTCCTCATCGAGCTCAATATCCTAGCATTTATGCTTCCTTCCAGCATTTAGACTGAATGAAGGAGGTGTGGGCTCATAACCTGTTAGAATATTAGAGATTGTATTCGTTTTACCATTGACAATACCCTTGTCACCCAACCATAGGCCGAAGCCACCCTCCGAGCACCTTGACCTTGACAAAGAGAAGAATCTTGGTAGCAATCCAATATCCAAGAAAGGCTAATGCACTAAGCAAGAAGTAACCAAGATAATCAAATAGTCACACCCAAAACTGGCACAAAACTTTCCCCAGGACTTGTGCACAAGACTGCTAGACTGCAGTGTGCAAAAACTGGCTTTCTGTGTTTCTGAGAAGTGTTTCAAATGGGAGACTGGTGCCCTGTATTTATAGTATTCCTGCAGACTTGCCTGGGGTGACTTCTCTCTCTGGGTACTAATAAATTCATTTTAATTATCTTTCTTCAGCCGACATCTCACCTAGGGTTTTCTTCATTTCTTTGCTTCCTCCTGGAACATTCTAATCTTGTCAAAGGTCACAATAGAGGTTCATACCTCCTAAAGCTACCATAATATCAATAGGAAAAGTGTCGAAGACTGTAACTTCCATAGAAGCCAAAGAATATTAGGATAACAACCCACTGATGAAGAATGGTCTCTGAATGATCGCTAGAGAGAACGAAGAGTTAGGTGCATGATCAGGCATGGAATTGGCATGATAAATATACACAGAACATAGAATAAAGGGCTGTTGTTGTGGAGAGTTATTCATGCGAGTAGAGGAATGGTGTGTGCAAGACTTGAAACTCACAGAAAAGATGTAGCACATTGAATGGAAATAATACATGGAGCATAAAATGCAGAAGAAAGAGATAGAGAAGAAATTCTTATCTGAGAGAGGAAGACAAAGTTGAGGTGCACATTCAGAGATAGAGACAAAGAACATAAATCTCAAGGAGATGCAAGCAGGAAGACACTGATGGAGGTAGAGTAGAGAAGTGCAACAAAATAGTGATGAGACTAGTAAGCCTTTTGACAAACACTGTATCATTGTGATAAGTTTTCGAAAAGAAACGATTTATATTTCAGGGTGGTAAGGAGGTTCTATTGAGGACATTTTTCCTTATATTTTCAAGTGGGTTCTTGAACACAGGGATTTGTACCTTCCATCTGGTTGCAGGCAGAAAAAACAGGGTGGCAGGGTGGTGCAAGGGAGAAATATTGTTCTCTGTTATACAGATTGGTGCCTGTGTAGCTGGAAGTTGGTGCTTCCATCCAGTTGGTGATGGAAAACTCAAGGAGTTGGTGCTTCCTTCTAGTGGGTGATAGAGAAACCAGGGAGTTTGTGCTTCCTTCTAGTGGGTGCTATAGAAACCAGGGAGTTGGTGCTTCCTTCTAGTGGGTGCTAGAGAAACTAGGGAGTTGTCACTTCCTTCTAGTGGGTGCTAGAGAAACTAGAGATTTGGTGCTTTCAAAAAGTTGTAGCTTGTAAAACATAGGTTGTAGCCTCAATAGGAGTTGGATATCCCAAGAATGATAATGTACAAAAAATAAAGATTGATTATCATATCAAGAAGAAGAGGTTTTTTCCCTTTATGGGTTTCCTTAGGAAATATCTGTCTCTGTATATTTCATGTGTGTGATTGATGTTGAATATTATATTGTTTAACTCACTACATTATTGTGATCATCATTGAGTGTTCTATACATATTTTGAAATGGGCATAATTGTTTAATCATAGTAACAACTAATTCACTCCTCCCTCTTAGTTGTCCAACAATTGGTATCAGAGAAGGTTCCTTTTATCTAAGGGCAGATCCTAGAGCTTAAACATGACTAGCAATGAAGGAACCTCAACCAATAAGTACCCCATGTTCAATGGAACAAACTTTTCCTTCTGGAAAGTTAGGATGAGAAACTACATAATGGCTTTAGGTGCAGACGTTTGGGATGTCGTAGAGACTAGTTATGTAAAGCCAGTTGTACTAGATAATAAGGATGACAAGCTAGAATTCAGCTTCAATGCTAAGGATATGAATGTTATTCTGAGTTGTCTTGCAGAAGAATGAATTGTAAAATTTATGCACTTAGAATATGCTAAAGCAATGTGGGACAAAATCATTAGCAGTTATGAAGGTAATGAGAAGGTAAAGGATGCCAAGCTTTAAACCTACAGATTACAGTTTGAAAAAATAAATATGAATGAAGATGAGATAGTTAATAAATTTTTCTTAAGAGTTGAGGAACTAGTAAATACAATGAAAGCACTTGGTGAAAAAATTGAGGAAGCCTCTTTAGTTCATAATTTTTTTGAGATATCTACTAGATAGATTCAACCCAAACGTCTCTACTATAAAAGAACTTAATGATCTAAAAGCTTTGTCTTTTGATCAACTTCTAGGAACTTTGACTACATATGAAATGAGGATAGGTAAAGATAAATCCACCACTAGAGAAGATTCTTTTAAAGTAGATAAGAATGAGGAATATGAGCCTGGTGAAATTGAAGAAAAAATTGTGAGAAGGCTAAAGAAAGGATCAAGAAAGTATTAAGAAAAATTTCCCTTCAAATGTTTTAACTATGGAAATATAGGTCACTTTGCATCTAAGTGTCCACACAAAAAAGAGGACCAGAACTCTGAATGTGAAGAGAAGTACAAATCCAAAATATTTGATAAAAATAAATGTTTATGTGTAAACAATGATGACTCTTCAGAAGACACAGATAGTGACTCCTCCTATGAAGATAAGGTAAATGAATTCTTGTTTATGGCCAAAGAGGATTATGATAATAAAATCACAATAAATGATGTTAATGATGAATAAGTTGTGGTTGACTTGGAAGGAGTGTTGATTAGCGCTTTGGAAGAGATTGACAGAATCGAGCTTAAGAAGAGAAAGCAAAAAAAAATTCCGATACAGTTCGAGAAAGGCAGTAAAAAACCTGATGAAGACTTTTCCCTACTAAAAGTGGAATTAGAAGAGGCAAATAAAATAGAGTACATTATGAAAAATCAGTTATTAGAGAAGAAGACAAGATGTGAAACTTTGGAAGAAGAAGTAGGGAAAACTAGAAACGAGTTGGAGACGTTTCAAGCCTTGTATCACTAGAATCTGTCAATCATCAAATCATCAGAAGGATTAGCCACCATTCTTAATCAGCGAAGGAATCCAAAGTTGAAAATTGGTTTGGGTTATGAAGAGGGATCAAGTAGTAGTCAGCCAAGAAACAAAGCATCCATTAAGTTTGTCAAATTTACAACCAATGACAACAACAAACCTGCAGAAACAAAGGAAGATAATCAAGTAAATCCTAACCTTGTACAATATCTACTGCAAATATATATTTATAAAAGAATATAAAATATACAATGGAAAATACGAACATTACACATAGATTTTTCCCTTGGAAACCCAAATCAGGAAAACCAACTTATTCTACATTCACTCATTGTGTTACATTGTTTACAATACAATATACATATAGGAGCCAACAACAACCAAAACCCTAACCTAATGACCTGGATTAGTCCAAAACCCTAATTCCTTAACCGAAAATAGAAAACCATCGGCAAAAACCATGTGTCGAAAAACCACCTAAATACATGACACGTTTCTCGAGGAATTTTTTTTTTTTCCGAGGGCACTGCCTCTAGACCCCTGTGTGACTGACGCATATGCTCATACACTACTACTCTTGAAAATAATATAACACATACCCAAAATTTTCCCACTTGTTGTTTTCTTTGCATACATGGGGTTACAAGGTTACATAGTCAAAAATCTAGGGCAGCAATGCCCATGGATCCTCTACACAAAGAGAACTTCTTAGTGCTCATAGATTTTGTTAATGAGTCTACAACATTCTTCAAATTGTCCACCTTCATCAGTGATACTTTATTTTCTTCAATCATGTCTCTCACAAAGTGATATTGAACATCAATGTGCTTTGTCTTTGAATGATAAGCATGGTTCTTCGCCAGAAAAATTACACTCTGACTGTCACACTCTATCCTTACAACTTGTTGTACAAACCCAATACCTGAACACAATATTTGTAACCATACTACTTCCTTACTTGCATGAGTGGCTACCATGTATTCAAATTTTGTAGTTGAAAGTGCCACTACAGCCCGTCTTTTGCTCATCCAACTTATTTCTCCTATAAACAGGTTAAACACATACCTTCTTGTAGATCTCCTACGATCCAAATCTCCAGCCCAATCTGCATCCACAAATCCATGTATATCGACCACTCTATACAATATCATTATTCCTTTGTAGCACAATCCATAGCTAGCAATGCCACGCAAATACCTGAAAACCCTTTTTACTGTTGTCCAATGCTCCTTCCCTGGTTTTGACATATACCTTCTCAAAACACCCACTGCATGTGCAATGTCCAGCCTAGTACATACCATTGCATACATCAAACTGCCAACTGCACTCGCATATGGAACATGAGACATGTCCTCCTCTTCTTCATGTGTCTTGAGACACTAATCTACAGATAATTTTACACCAACAAGAATAGGAACCTTGGCCGGTTTACATTCCTTCATATTAAACCTCTGCAATATTGTCTCGACATATTTTCTCTTATTCAACCAGAGTTTCCTCCTTTTTTGATCTCTTTTGATTTCCATGACCAAAATGAAATTTGAAGCACCAAGATCCTTCATGTCGAATTTAGAGGACAACTGAGTTTTCACATTCTGGATAATCCCCTTGTTGTTTCCTATCAGCAACATGTTATCCACATACAAGACCAAATCAATCAAATGATCACCAATTAATTTAGAATACACACAATGAAACTCTTTTCTTCTTGTGAAGCCAAGTCCCAGCATATAAGCATGAAATTTTTGATACCACATTTTTGGTGATTATTTTAAACCATACAGGGACTTTTTCAGCTTCCATACTATCTCCTTCTTTCCTTTCACAACATAACCTTCTAGTTGCTTCATAAAGATTTCTTCTTCCATATCCCCATGTAGGAATGTTGTCTTCACATCCATATGTTCTACTTCAAAATCAAATGCAGCAACAACAGATAACAAAAATCTTATAGAGGTTAACTTGGCAACAGGAGAAAAAATCTCACCAAAATGAATTCCCTCAACCTGGGAATAACCCTTTGTTACTAACCGAGCTTTGTATTTCTCCACTTTTCCTTCTGCATTCAGCTTCTTTTTAAATACCCATTTGCTACCAATGGGATTTCTTCCAGTTGGTAACTCCACTAGATCCCAAGCCTCATTCTTATCCAAAGATGCCATTTCTTCTTCCATGGCCCTTTTCCAGAGATTTTCATCCTCTGAATCCACTGCCTCCCTGACAGTTCTAGGATCATCATCAGTAATAGACAAAGAAAAATTTGAACGAAAATTAGATGGATTATACCTTTCCAATAGCCTTCTTTCTCACTCTGATCTCCTCAATACTGGAGTGTGAGGATCTTCTTCTTCTGATTCATGTTCTTCTGTAAAGTCTGATTCATCATCCTTTAAATCAAACTCTATCTTCTTTGGTTCTTCCTTACTTGGTAGGACTTCCTGTTTAAAACCATCCTTCATTTCTCTAAATACCACATCTTGGCTATACACTACCTTCTTAGTTTCTGGGTTCCAAATCTTATAACCTTTGAGACCATCTTTATATCCAATAAAGATACATTTTTCAGCCTTCTTATCCAACTTACTCCTATTTTCCTTTGGAACATGAACATATACATCGCAGCCAAATACCTTAAGATGTGTGAGAGAAGGTTCCTTACCAGTCCATACCTCTTGTGGCATATTGTCACCCAATGCTAATGAGGGTGATCTGTTGACTTGATAACATGCAATACCCACTGCCTCTACCCAGAATTATTTCCCTAACCCAACACCACTAAGCATGCACCTTGCTTTTTCCATCAACATCTTGTTCATCCTTTCTGCAACTCCATTCTGCTAAGGTGTATATGGAGTAGTCTTCTGCCTTTCTATACCGTACTTCTTACATAATTCTTCAAATTCATTCCTGCAGAACTCTCCGCCATTATCTGTTCTCAACACCTTAATTATTTTCTCTGTTTGATTCTCAACAAGAGACTTAAACTCTTTAAACCTACCAATGAATTCATATTTCTTCCTAAGGAAATATATCCAAGTTTTCCTCGAGAAGTCATCTATAAATGAGACATAGTACATATATTTTCCCAATGATGGGACCGACACAGGTCCAAAAACATCACTATGAACTAGTTGTAAAATTCCTTTTTCCCTTGTTGCACTAGAGGGGAATCTTACCCGATTCTTCTTCCCATATAGACAATGTTGAAAGAAATCAAAATCCAGAGAGCAGTTAGACATACCTTCAACCATACCTTTACTATGTAGTAGTCGAAGACCCTTCTCTCTGATATGCCCTAGTCTTTGATGGCACAAAATAACCTTTTCTCCAGAGACTGTAGGAGTTATTTCTTCTTCAACTCCAATATTAGGAACAATGGAGCTATTACACCCATCACTAATGGTGATTCATAGAAGATTATACAAAGTTCCAAACCAAACTCCCTTCATCAACACCATTTCTCCTCTAACCATCCTGCAAGTTCCATTTTCAAAAATTGTTTTTACCCCTGCATCTTCCATTTTGCTTACAGAAATCAAATTTCTGGACATACCTAGGATGTGTAGAACACTAGGTAGTGTTCAAATCCTTCCATCTATCAGTCTCAACTTGACCCTTCCTCTTCCTATGATTTTGGTTGTCGAATCATTACCTAAGAAAACATTACCTCCATCATACTTTTCATATTCACAGAACCACTCCCTATGGGGAGTCATATGAAAGGATGCACTAGAGTCAATCAACCATGCCTCATGATCTACATGTGTGCTTGAAGACGCCAAGTACACATCCCCTCCTTCTTCCTTGGAGGTCTTTTCTTCTGTAGAAGAAGATTCTTCAGATCACTTCTTTTTCTCAACTTTGGATCTACACTGCTTCTTGTATTGCCCTTCTTTTCCACATCTCCAACATACCCTTACAAACATTCCAGGATATTTATATCTACCCTTAGACTTAGATCTCCCACTTGATAAATTAGATCTATTTCTTTCCTGGGAACGTCCTCTTGCAAATAATGTGTCTGTGTTATGTCCTTCCATATTCTTCCATCTCATCTCCTTCGACAACAAGGATGAGACCACTTCTTCAAACTTCAAAGAAGTTGTATTACTACATATGGCCACAACCAGACTATCCCACGAGTTTGGTAAAGAACACAACAAACTAATACATTTATCTTCATCTAAAATTTTAATCTCAACAAATACTAACTGACTTACCATAGTATTGAAGGCGTTCAAATGCTCTGCCATGGAGTATCCATCTCTCATCCTCAAGTTATACAACTTTTTTCAAAGGAATAGTTTATTTACCAGGGACTTGGACTGATACAACTTCCCCAATTTTTCCCATAAATCCTTGGCTATAGCTTCCTTTGACACATTCAATAATACTGAATCAGAGAGACACAATCGGATTGTGCTCTTTTCCTTCCAATCCATCTTTTTCCAGTCATCTGTAGAAGTTCATGTAGGTGCAGTACCTGGATATACTATGATCCACTGATATCCATCCACCAAAAGATCTTCCAACTTGAGCTTCCACAACTCAAATATTTTCCCATTAAACTTCTCGATCTCCATCTTCAAATTGCTTGCCATTTATTTTCACGTGAAAAACAATACCGCAGATCTCCCACTGTAACAAGGCCTATCACAGTCCCAAGACAAACCCTTGACCAAAAGGCATCCCCCTGAAGCCAATAAAGCTCTAATACCAAATGTAAATCCTAAGCTTGTACAATATCTACTGCAAATAGATATTCATAAAAGAACAGAAAAGATACAATGGAAAATACAAACATTACACATAGATTTTTCCCTTGGAAACCCAAACTGAGAAAACCAACATATTCTATATTCATTCATTGTGTTACATTATTTACAATACAATATACATATAGGAGCCAGCGGAAACCAAAACCCTAACCCAATGACCTATATTAGTCCAAAACCCTAATTCCTTAATCGAAAATAGAATACCATTGGAAAAAACCATGTGCTGAAAAACCACTTAAATACATGACACGTTTCCTGAGGTAGGTGTCACGTTTCCAGAGGTGTCACGTTTCTTGAGGTAGGTGTCACATTTCCCAAGGTAGGTATATATATAGGAAATACCTCCTATAGATGTTGACTTCGTTGTCAAGAATAGGACATATCGCATTGCACCATCCTCCTTGCATGGATTGGGGTTATTTTCCATGGATGGAATAATTGTAAAATATAATACAGTAACTGAATTGATGGACTATGTCAGACCGTGTTACAATTATAATGATTGGATGCAGCTGGTTTGGTACATGCGAAGTATGCAAAGATATGCACTCACCACAAATTATATACAACTAATAAACAAGGATAAAAATAAGGGAGTGACTATCTATATTGATGGAAGGCCTAAAGATTTCGGCAATATTGCAGGTTTTATAAACAACACATGACCCGGGACAATAAACAAACAACCAAATTGCATATATGAGGGACATGAAGAGAATTGGGTAGTCTTGTGTGCAATAAAAAAGATATCTCTTGGGGAAGAGTTATTAGTGGATTACCATTTGAATCGAATAGAAACATTGACTAATAGTGTGCAGGTTATTATGCAACACCTCTTTAAGAAACCTCTACTTATTGCATTATATTTTTTTATTATCTTTAACATTGTTGTAAATATTATCTTTAACATTGTTTTCTTGTTATCATTAACAATTTTTTAAATATTTGGGGGTTCTAATTATATTATAATTTGGCAGGATGGTCGTGGAAAAGGGCCAGCCGCAAAACATGTAAATGATTATCAATTTCCACTTTCATTTTACGTTGTTTTTATTATTTGCTTATATAATTTTATCGAAATAACATTGTTTTTTCTGAAATTATATGTAGTCCACAGGCCATGTGGATCATGATTCCACCGATGAGGAGGGGTTTTATTCATTCGCTAATATGATGCTCTTATTAAAAAAAAATATCATTAAAGCTAACAAGGAAATTGTTAGCTTGTTAGATCATCCAGAACAAACTCTCAATGTCAAATCAAAGATCAAGATCCGTATTTCACAACTTAAACACATATAAGGTAATAACCATAATTCAAAGTGTTTTTTTTTAATGCACTCATATGTTAAAATATAATAATTTTTTATTTAACTTTTACATTATCTCACGAAAAAAAAAATTCTTTTTTATAACGGAATTTTTGGATCCTGTTCAACCGAGTGTTGGTAGTAGTGATGCTTCAAAGACACTACAAAGTCCTGATGTGGGTTGTCATACAGCTTCTAGAGCACTATTTACTTCTCTATCTTCCACACCTAATTTAGATATGATCCATGACACACACCACCAGGCATCCACACCTCGATTTGAGTCTAGAGATGGTGGCATAGATGAGGATACTAGTGATGTGGTTGAGATGGTTGCATTTCCTTGAGCTAGACGTGTGACAAGAATGGGGACCCTTCCGTGCACATTTTTGATCAACGGTAATGGACTTCCATTAAAACAATCAAGATTCCCTGGTATATTTAATTCATATTTTAATCGTTTAATGTTGTCCTCATACAAAAATCATCTAGATTATTAATTTTAAATTAATGATCATATATTTTTGTGTGTAGGAAACGTCCTTTTTAATAGGCACCTAGAGAGAAAGACCTTGTCTATTTTTGGGGAAACCTTATGCATGAGGTGGAATTTCCGGAATTCCAACCTCAAAAAGGAACTTATGGATTATCTTGAAGGCCTCTTTGGTGTAGACACATTCAATAAAAAAGAAATCACATCTGCAGCGGGTGAATATTTAAAATATGCATAGGATTTTTATAGACAAAGCTTGGTAGGAAATCCTAGGTATGAGCGTCCTCCATCAATTCCATAGAGGGAGTGGAAGGTGATCATTGATGATGCAACAAAGAATATTTTGAAAAAATCAGGAGAACAAATAACTGGTACACCAAGGTAAATTACAATTTTTTGAATTCAATACCATCTTTATTTTTCTTTAGATCTAAATAAAAGTGTGGTTATATATAACATACTTGAAAATTTTAATGACAGGTTGCTTGACACTTCGAAGGCAACCAAAGAAAGGATTTCCAAACATGGCCAACACAAGCTAGGCCAGGGCGGCTACCCGAGGTTACAATCATGAATTGTAAGTACCCAAACATATTAAGAATATTATTTGAATCACCTTACAACTTTAAGGTAATTGCAGCCAAAAACATTAAAAAACCACACCCTTATGCAATACAGGGGGGCGACTTCAGAACTAAAACCACGAAGGAATACCTCCAACTTGGTTACAAGTATGGTTATAAAGCCATGGTTGATCATAGGAAAAGCATGGGGTAGACCCCAAGATCCAATTTGTGGGATAAGGTAAATATAAATCAGTCCACATTAACCTTTTGTTACTTATAAAATATGTAAATGTTTGATATCATCCATAATTTAATGTCTTACTTTGTTTTAATTAGGGGAGAAACACTATCAATGAAACCATTAGTATTGGACAACAAAGCATTGATAGTGCAATGCAACCAGAAGATCATTGTGCTCCCTAGCAACCCTATCCCAGTGAGGTGAAGCCCCAATATGTTCCTGTGACTGAGGCCCATGACGGTAAAATGTCTATATATTAATCATATACTTAATAATTTTGTACTTATAAATTTTGACGTTTCAATGGAAAAGAATGTCATAGATGATCCTCCTCAACCTGAATATCAGGTGAACAGGCCGACAACCATTCCAAGAGTGTTGACTAGAGGACCAGGTAAATAATTACATTACAGAGTTTTTTTTAATATTAATGAATTACTTCAATGATATTTAAAAATTGGCCACATAAATTTAATATTTTTTTTTTTTAGGTGATGGCCCCTCACAGTAGAATCCACGTCATGGGTACAAGACCAGATGTACTTGGCGTGAAAGGACTGAAACAAATCAACTACTAAAGAGCACTCAGTAAATGAAGACATGGAGATGGAAGAATTGCTTAAGAACTGGAAAGCAAAAAAGAAGACTAAAATAAATTCATGATGTCATGTAATAATTTTATAAGACAGTTAGATGTACATTATATAGTTGAACATGTAATGATGCATATGATGCATTGACATTATGGGTAATTTTTCATCTGATAATATACACAAGGCTATTTCTATGGATTGTATATATCTGTGAATGTAATTTTGTTATACACTTAATGATAATTTGAGCTTCTCTTATAAGACTTGGTATATATTTATTCAATACTCCTTGATTCAAGACATGAGAATCCAAGCAAGACCTGGTGCTTTGTGCTTGGTCTATGGAGTGTAGGCAACAAATAGAACTTGAATATGCAATATGCAACTTCCAAAATCTTGTGACATGATATATGAAACTTTGAAAGTCTTTTGACATGTGACATATGGAAATCATCTTTTTCTAAGCAATGTGCAAACTTTAAACTTGGTGCAACATGAAAAAAGAAATTTTTGGGAAGATGCAATAATAAGTTTTAAGGATTAAACATGAGGGGTTGGAGATGGCCATGTCAATCATTTTATAATATTTTTTCAGAGCATTACCCTTCTTTTCATTGTGTCATGGACATGGTGTTGCTACTATAAGATGATGTGGCATATTATGTTCTCCCTTAATGTTTTTGTTTTCCAATGTTCAATGTTCATAAACACCTATTCATGGGACTTGGTGATGTATAATTTTGGCTGGAGTTAATGATTGATTCAATCAACATTGACAACAATCTTGATAAATCAGATGGTGTGAAAAATGTGAGTTCCACCTGCATACTTATCATTCATATAAATATTATTAGAATGAGATCTTACAAACACACTAGATCAATTCAATCCATCTACCATTAGTAAACAAACTTGTAACTCACCCATGAGATCAAACCATAATAATAGTGTTAGAAGGAAGTTATCCTCTAGGCCTAGACATAGATTCATATGCACATTGCACCAACTAAACTCCATTCTCAAATATAATGGAACTAATTGAGCTCCAGATAAACCTCTGCTTCTTGTATGTGATGGCCATTCTATGGAAATCACATAAAGTGTGATGAACAACATGACAATAGTTGTACTAAAAGGTTATTTTTTCATAATACACCTCACGAGAGAACCTCTTCTCTTGACATTATATAACTCATGGTAGGATTAGTAGATCCTACCATATAGTATAGTGACATCAACATTGTATAAATTAGTTAGAAACATGCAATTATTAGAGAGTAATGCACAACATGTTCATATATATCCACATCATCATGGTGATGTTATCAAGTCATCCTGTTGAGGCATGAACCAATCATAGGTTGCCACATATCATTGATGATGTCATCAATTTAGAGTTAAGGAGACAAGTGATACCTTCAGGAGCTGACACATGACATTCTTGCACATATGGATTAAAAATATATGTCATTCTCTTTTTCATCAAAATATATCTAAGTGTTGACTTCTATATTTGAAGTGAAGTTTAAATGGGCTTCATATAAATTTTGTGCCAGTTGAGTTGATCAT
>ML793958.1:56522-69014 GCA_009831015.1 Picea engelmannii
TTAATTGAATTTAATAAAATTTTAAGTTTCAACATACATATGGATTCGATACTTTATGTTTTGTAGATTGCATGACCTTTGGAATAGACCCACATTTATTTATGGAGGATTTAATAACACTTTAGGTCTATAAATAACTAGGTAAATTTAAAATATTGAAACAAATAAAACATAACTTGCATATGTCATTGCTAACAAAACATATTGAAAATTGGTCTCGTTCACTTAGTTTCCTTCCATAAACATATATCCTATACTCTACCATCTGGTATTTGCTTGCCTCTAGACCAAATAATTCTTGTTTTGTTAGATCAACAAGAAAACAACCTTGAATTTGAATGAGACTATTTTAGCGCACAATGAATTCCACATGGTTAATGATTGTATTTGAATCTCTCACTACAACCAATGATTGAGCACATGAAGCTTTAGAAATTTTCAATCCTTTCCAAAGTGCATAAGATTTTGCTTGGTTGTTGGAAAAAACACCAATTCCCCATGCATAAGAAGTTTTAATTGTTCCTCCAGGGTCCATGATGACACCCCCTCCCTTGCCCATCCCAACCACCCCATATTTTTTACCAAGTTACTCACATACCAATGGTGGGCCTTTTTTCCCTCCTTGCATTTCCCCATGATGATCTCTGGAGTATGAAGAAGAAATTAAAATTTTTTGTGGGTTGATTTTGATGGAAAAATAATTGAAGAGGTATGGGCTTACACAATGGTTATCAAGCATCCAAGGACTCCATTAGTCCTACTACGCTACATGCTCCATTGGTTCAACTCCAGTTAATAAGCCACATGCTCCATTGGTTCCACTCTAGTTACATGAACACTATCGCAACCAAGGCATCCCCAAGTCAAATAAATGCCTCGATGAAATAATCCAAGCTAAACTATGTTGTCTAGGTCTCAATTCCCTCCTCTAGAATTTCAATTCTTCTTTTCCAATGTAGGGCATCCTCCCAAGAAAGAAACCAATATAAATTTCGCCAACATAAATAATGTCCCAATTTATCTAATTATCTCCAACACTCCAAGGAGGAATGTAATGAAAGCATTCAACTAAGGTTAATAAACCACTAATTAAACCACCTCCAATGTGAAAATCCATCTCAAAACATCCAAGGGATAATCATACACCATGTACCCCAAATCTCATGAAGCACCCCCAAACATGGTGTAAACACTTTCAGAGTAACCTCGAAAGCTAACTCAACCCCTATGACTTTGTTGAACTTTTTAGATAGTTTTCTAAATTGATAATGAGAATGCCTATAACACAACCCCTATGACTTTTTTGAACTTGTTATATAGTTTGCTAAATTGATAATGAGAATGCCTATTTCCTAATTTTTCTTTGATGGAACATCCATAGCTACTTTTAACTATGGAAGAGAATCAATTTAGTGGATGGTCCTTATAGAATCAATACACGTGGTATTATGATATACATTTATCATGAACTTTGATTCAACCTTACTAGTTCCCTTTATTTTTCTTAAGACATGGTTTCTATTTTTCAAGGTTCCCAATGTTAACTAGATTTTCCTATGCTTCTACCAAAATTATAGAACCTAGACTTAGCAAAATTACAAAGATTCCTATCAAACCTAGTGGATATGCATGTTGACCTTCTTATAGAGTTAGTTGAATTTCATGGACTCCTATAGAATTTGATCCCAATTATTTCAATCCCAATAACCTTTTTTATTCATGGTGTTTTCCCCCTTGTTTCTATTTGCATTGGGATTTTGGCGACCATGACATGTTTGTATTGAAAAACGTTCACGTTATTCTACATTGAACCTATATTACTATTTTTAAGAAATACCATAATTGTTTTGAATTATGTCAAAATTGTAGTTGAGTCATTCATATTTGTATTTAGTCCTTTTGTTTATATATTTTCATTGGTATCAAATCGTATGTGCCCATATGTGTATGTATTTATCTCTATACAAATTAAATCCCATATCTAGTCTACTTTGACAAAAGAAAGTGGTTCTTTTTATTTTTATGAGAGAAGTAGTTTAGTGAATGGATTTTATAGTTATTTCCTTCTACTTATAGGATTTTTTTGGTATGGAATCTTATATGGCTAGAAGCATATTGGTTTATGTCTATAAAAGTTAAAAAAAAAGGAAAAAAAACATATGTCTACTTTGAAAAAAATAGCATAATTCTTTTTATTTGTGTGATATAAGTATTTTGGTAGATCACCATATAGTTATTTCCTTGTACTTACTTGAAAGTGAATATGTAAAGATCTTGTAGAAAACCCATGTTATTGTATCATGGTTGGATATTCTCATAAATAAACATGTTAGAATACAACTATACATAAACAAAATATATAGCTTCATTATAGTAGGTGTACAATTAGATTATGAAATGTTAGAGCTATTTTCAAAAGATATTCGTCATAGACAAACCTTTAGTATCGAAAGAGGGATACATATATAAATAATGTTATTGCTTTCTATTGACAATTATTAATATGGTAATGATAATATGCAATTTCTACCTAAAATTATGAAATCTTTGTGTAGCAAATATTGTACAAAATATGTTGTTCCAAAACTATGTTCCACTCAATGATATCATTATTATTTTGCACACATACATTCATGGTTACTTATAGCTAACATAACTTGTCAATTGTGATTTTTATTCTAGAATGGTGGTTTCCTTAGATGATTATTGTAATTACATGATAAACTCTTGAACAAAGAAATGATAAACAAGAAACCAAAAACCTCATGGTTAAGTCCAAGCTACCACCAAGTTAATTCCCTAAAGTGTAGTCAATGCAATGAGAAATAGAAAAGATCCATGTTAACGCTACTTGCTACCAATTTTATGGAATCAACTTAATCAACATATTGAATGCATATGGAAATATGGTTTCTTTGGAGGATTATCATAGTTATTTGTTGAGAGAAGTAGTTTAGTGAACATTAATTACATTTATTTCCCTTTGGTACTTGAGCATGAATATTTTAGGATCTTATAGAAAATGCAGGTTAATGTAGCATTCATGAATTGTCTTGTAAAACATTATGTTAGTACTAAATACACTTATGCACACATATATACATAAAGAGAATATATACCTTCAATATTGAGAGCATACAATTAGATTACCAAATGTTGTTCCTAGTGTCATATATTTTTCCCATAGATTTTGAATACCAAAAAATGAGAAAATATAATTTTCCCATAGATTTTGAATACCAAAAAATGAGAAAACAAACAAAGGATGAAATTTATTTCTATTAATGTTTAGGAACATAATAGAGGATTAAATTGATTTCTATTAATGTTGAGGAACATACTAAAAATAGTGTTCAATTCCCTTTTACAATTATGAAAACCTTTTGTAGTTAATCATGTATGCAATCTATTGTGTTAGAAATCTGTTCCTTGAAACATCATTATTTTTATAAACTCATACATTCATGCTTACCTATAGCTATAATATCCCCTCAGTTTTCATTTGTATTCTCCAAGGCTTGTTTTATTTTATCAGACCCTACCCTTTGGGCAGCACAGACTTATAGTAATCAATTTTTCATGGTTGTATTATTATGGCACGGAAACCAAACAACTTAATCAAAGTTTTAATAGTTTCATTCACATTTCCAAGTCACTTTTGGTTTTTAGGCTAAAGTTTTAATTTTGAGGCCTTATTTGGCCTCTTCCCGAGGCACACTCTTACCATATATTAGCTTAAAATCACTTTCAAGTGCATATATGATCCCATAATGGATTAACATGGATTAATGGTAACTTTCAAGTTAGCATTAATTCCCACAAGATTTCTCTAAAATAAAATTTTATTTATTTTACCCAAAAATAAAATATTATTTTTTTTTAAAATAAATATTTGTCATCGTAATTTTGACGCACAATAGAAATCCTGCAATGAATTTGCTATATAAACCAAGACAAGTTGTCATCGCAATTTTGATGAAAATAATAATCATGCGATGAATTTTCTATATAAACAAAGACAGGTTGTCATAGCAATTTCGACGACAATAAAAATTCCTACGACAAATTTACTATATAAATCAAGACAAGTTGTCATCACAATTTTGACGATAGTAATAATCTTGTGATGAATTTGCTAGATAAACCAAGACAAGTTGTTGTCACAATTTCGACGACAATAAAAATTCTTGCGACAAATTTTCTATATAAATCAAGAAAAGTTGTCGTCGCAATTTCGACGACAGTAATAATCCTGCGATGAATTTTCTATATAAACCAAGGCAAGTTGTCGTTGCAATTTTGACAGTAACAAAAATCCTGTGACAAATTTTCTATATAAACCAAGAAAAGTTATTGTCGCAATTTCGACGACAATAAAAAATCCTGGGACGAATTTTCTATATATACCATGAAAATTGTCGTCTCAATTGCAATGAGCCGTTGGTTTCACTTATTTTGCCTATATTGTCGTATTGGCAATGATAATTCTTTTTTTTTCGCAATTGTGAGAAGTTACCTATGGTCGTCGCGCTTGTGATGTTAATTCAAGTTCTTCAAAATTTCCACATTCCATGATATGACGTTTGAGAGACTCAATATTCGTCACAATATCCACGACATAACATTGCAAGAGTGTCAAAATAGTCACAAAATGACCCAAATTTGCTAGTCTAGGGAAAATTGATTTATGTCGAAATCTCATCCCAGTTATCACACTACAAAAGGGACAAAAAATTATTTATGTCTTCCTATTTGGTATTTTCTATAGTATATTGTTGTAAATTTCCAAAATTGACTATAAGTAAGAGGGTGAAGTGTGAAATAGATCCAGTTACCTTTTGGTATTAGGCAATGTGGAGACATAATAACTCTTTGTATTTTTATGAAGTTTACAATGATTTTGTATCAGTCTTCAAAGGGTCTTTGTTTGGTGAAAATACCCCAAGGATATCTAACTAGGGTAAAAAATTCTTAGAGAAAAAAGAAACGATAGAATAGATGGAAAATCACAGTGTCATTAGGATATTCTATTCCAAAGAAAATCCCTTTTTTCTTTCATATCATGTATATGAAATTTTTTTTATTACAAAGATTGCAAGGCAATACAACTTATGGCTACATTTTCTCCATGAAAAACGGAAAAACAATTATCCCCTTTCCATGGAAGATTGGATATTTCATTTTCAGAAACATAAATAAAATTGATGAGTCTGCAACCCATTTCAAAAATGTGAATTTAAAGTATGTTGAAAAGATCAAAGGCTTTGATCCTAATAAAATATTTGTAGAACACATGCTTTCAATGGGATTCAGTAATTCGTTCATCCAGACCACCTTGAATGAAGAAGAAGAAGGTAACAACCAAAGTACTCTTGTACATGAAGTTGGTGACCTAGAGATAGTACTAAGTACTAACAAGTTGTATAAGCAAAAAGGAAAGCGTCCTAGTGAAAGGAGTGCCCGGTCTCTAGTTTTTACTCCCAAAACTACCACATCCTGGATAATTTCTCCAACGACTCACCCAATTAGAAATATTGTCCAAAATAGTTCAATCAATGGAAGAGATAGGAATCCTCCCCCCTAGTAAAATTGAGAATTCACATAAGTTACCTATGAGAAAGAAAATGATGAATTTAATACAAGAGGAAGAGGAAAACCTTGTAGAAAATGGCATCCAAATATTTTTTTGGATGACATGGAGTTGGAGGTGGATATTGAGAAAATATTTCCAGCGATGGAACATCCAAAAATTGTAACTCAACAAAATGATTTATTGGAAGTTGCTGCAAATGATATTTTTAGTGAAGAGGAATCCTTCACTTTTCAAAGCGTTATTTTTTATAAGGAGTCTACAAAATTGATTGTAAAAAGAGGTGATCGGAAAAACAAAAAAGGAAAATATCACTCAGAGGTTGAACTGAAAGACATGCGACCTTCCAAATCTCTAAAAGTCATAGGAAAACTGGTGATTCTCTTGAAAATTCCATTGATGGATTGGAAGTTGAAAATGACAAGCTAAAAGAAAGGAGCAGAGAATTGGAAAATGACTTAATTCCTCTTCCAATCTTGACAAGTCCTTTGTCAATGGTCAAACCAACTACACCCACCATTAAGTTGAAAGGATCTTCAAGTCTACTCACAACAGTCAGAATTTATGTAGAAAAAAATATTAAGAAGAGAATGTCACTAATAACAGAAGCATGGGAGGTATCAAAAAATATTGTTTATTTTGGCTCAAGGGAACATGCCTTCCATGAGTATCTGCAAGTTGATTTAAAGAACGAAGAAGGTTTCTACAATGATGTTGTATTACCATTTGGAATTAAAATCTCAAATATGAAAAAATTAAGAATAAGAGAGGAGTATATTCCTTATCTAAGTTGAATAAAACAACTAAATGCTTGTTGGAATGAAAAGATTAAAAATCTGAGTAACATTGTTCAAGCATGCAGCGAAGCCATACTAAAAAGAGAAGAACTAGTCAAAAGAATCATTGAGATAGAGATAGCAGGAGGTACTAATGAGGTACAATACACTAAATTAATTCTCAATTCAATGTTTCTAGCAAAGAAAAAATTTTGACGAAAAAGTTGAGATATTTAAGGGGTTATCAGTTGACAAACTTTATGGCATACTTGAATGTAATGAAGAAGAAATAAACAATTGGCTAGTTGATTTTTCAGTGAAAAATCAAGATATTGAGGAAGCAATACATGGTATTTATCTTGACTTAAGAGACTTGGAAGGTTAATTTTTCAACATTAAAATTATGAATGAAATAAACTCCACACCAATGAAAAACTACATTGAAGATTGGTTCAAAAAGGAAATTGGCAAATTAACCAAATAAGGGAAAGAAATAGTTGAGACAGTTGTTATAACTGTAAATGAAGAGAATAAAAGGACAACAAAAATCAAGTGAAGACGTGAGAGACCATCATAGTAAGTTCATGATGATCATTTCTTGCTTTCTTTATTAGTTTTTCATCCAATTACTCTGCTTCTTTGACTAGAAAGACTTAACCAAAATATGATAACTTCTCCCTATCTTCTTTCCAGGTCTTTCTACTCTATCATATCCAACCATCCTCCTTATACATCTTACTTATTTTTCATATTTTCTTTATGGTTTACGGGAGCCCCAATCCCAGTCCTAAGGAAAAACACATTTAAATTTCAAGGCTTTCTAATAGACTATATATTTTTTAGAAATCCCAAGAGAACTATTTCAGGATCATTTTTTACTGTACTTTGTAACTTTAAGTTTTGAGTATAAAGTATTTGAGATTGATCTATCAAATATCTTTATTTGAGCTCCCCATGTTTTTACTCTATTAAAGTTCTCTTATGCATGCAACCCATCTTCTTTTATTTTATGTGATCATAAATATTTAGTTTAACTATGATGGATGTGAGAAAAATTTGTCTATCTTTTTCAGGTGTATGAAGTGTGCATTTCCTAGTCATTTCTTAGGAACTCTCTTTAAAAATGAAAAAAACTTGTTATTTTTTCTTGCAATTTTTATATTTATTTGATTATCACATTGTACTTCTTCAAAGTTATATATTCTAAAAAACTAGAGTTCCAAGAAAATATTAAAACAAATAGGAGTACCACCTCTATAAAAATGCAGGGGGATTTGTATCGTCGTGAGGTTGTCGTTTCAGTCTTGGTGGATTCAAGCGTCAACATTTTTGGCAACCATACTAGGGACAGGAGAATATATTTGAAATATGGTTTAGAATTTTTGAAATGTACATGATTTTTCTCCAGGTTGATCAACCCCACCTGGAAATTGGATTAAATAATCAATGAAGCATCCTACATCAGCTATATAATCTTGTAATAATTAAAATTGAAACCAGAGAAGAATTAGAAAGATCTTGGAAAACATTGGCCCAAGAGGAAGAAAGAGAAATTCTCCATAGACAAAGGAGAGATGAGCGACAAGACCAACAAAATGAAAGATTACTTAGAGTAGCACAAGAACAAGGTTGGGATTGAATCTGGACGAATACAAGGGACCCATTACCAGAAGTAAAAGCAAGCAACTTTGTATTCCATGAAGTGGAAAGCATATTCTTGAAATATATTTGTACTGGTGGAAAGAAATTAGAAACCACGAAAAGAACCACAAAGAGAACCTCATGAATAAAGACAAGGAGGTGGAAGAGGTGCTGCAAGAAATAAACAAGACCTAATATTTGGAAAACAAAGAAGAGTAAGGGATTCCCCCTTAAATATTCGAGGTGAGAAACATGATCTCCTTATTCTCCCTAAGGGTACCTTAAAGGAATTTTTGGGAGATGGGACAATTGATGCCAAAATACATCTTAACTTATTTCTTGATGTGTGTGATTTTTATCACATTGAATATGACGATGTAATGGTAAGCTTATTTCTTCAGACCTTACTAGGGTGATCCTATGAATGGTATACAACATTACCTAGTAGGTCAATTGGATCATTTAATGACCTTGAAGCCATGTTTCTAACTATGTTCGATCCTCCAATTGCATATCATACCCTTCTCACCAATTTTACCCATAATGGTTTGAGGAAGAATGAGAGAATACGAGATTTCAATCTCAAGTTCAATAAAACTTTGAGTAAGATTCCAAAAGATAAAAGACCTACTTACCTAGTGATACTTGGTTTTTATAAGAATGCAATGCCCCCAAATGAAAAATATTCTATCAGGACATCCCAGATGGATAACCTGGAAGAAACAATGATTGAGGCAGATGTTGACCCTGACGTTATATTTGGAAAAGTGCATAGGAAACTGGGAGGCCTAGATATTGATGATCAAGGGTCCTATAGCTCAAGAAGGAATGGAGAATAGAAATCGTGGCCCTCCCAAAATAAAACAATTGGAGGGGGATTTTTTAAGGGGACCATACCAGATGTGAAGGGAGACCTTATTGCAGCACAAGAAACCAAACAAAGAATTGAAATTGCACAAATGAATAGAACCATCAGGCAGATGAAAAATGAGATAATCATTTTAATAAGGGGAGATAATCCTTTAGAAAATCAGAGAATGTCGATCCAAGATCAAAGAAGGAACCCTCCCCAAGAAAAAAGAGTAAGTTTTGAAAAAATGGATAATCTACAAAGACAAAGGGTTCTGAGGAAACCAACCCCAATTGCAACTATTCTGGATGATGCATATGATGAGAAAGTGGTTGATCAAGGGAATGATTAATTACTTGATGAAATTATAGAAATTATAGAAATGACCGGATCTGAGGCATCCATGTATATTTTTTAAGAAGGAAAAAATGACCCTGACTCGCAAGAGAATATTGCCCAGACACACACGTTTGTAAATAAATCCAAGAATAAAAATGATTCTAAAAATGAAAATGAGAAAGATAAAGAAAAGGTGAATGAGAAAAGGAAAATGAAAATGTGACAGATAGTGCTCAAAGAAAGAAGAAACATATGATGTCAATCCTAATCAAATGAAATACATTGTTGTAGAGGACTTGAGTAAGTTAAGGATAAATCTCCCTTTCACAGAAGTAGTAAAGATCCCTCAAGAAAGGGAGAATATTTTGATATTAATGGATGATCCATATCAAAAGATGGAGGATGTTGTTATAAGTCCGAAATAAAACCAGAACACATCGACTATCAAATTGAGAGGTAAAATATACCCTTTTATATTTCAATTGAAAATCATGATGTTTCCCTTCACAATTTCTTATTTAATATTGGAACGACCAATAATATTATGCCCCTAGTGATCATGGAGGAATTGGGAATGAACTGCACCAAATATTACAATACCGGTGAAAGTATATATGCAATTGATTCCAGGCAAGTGTCGGGTTATGGTGAAATCAAATACATTTATTCTTGGATCACAACGGCTCCCCATATTATTACATTTTTCAATATTATTGTAGTATACCTTCCACCTGCATATGGATTTGTTTAAGGAATATATTGGTCATCTATGATCAGAGGATACATAATGAACGATGGAATATGAATGATGTTGCTAGATAAAGAAGGAATGATGATTAAGGTCCCTCGTGAACTCATGAGACCATTCTCTTTTAAAAAGAAGGATAATGAATAAATGGAAGATTATATAGACACAGGGATCATAAACTATGATACACTAGACATGGATCATATTGAGGACATAGAGCGAACCCAAGATATGAAGAATCAAGAGAATCAATTTGAAGGATATTGGAGGATTTCATTTGATGGAGCTTTCTCAAACTCCGAGAGAGGATTTGTAATTGTCCTTGTTAATACAGGAAATATTGTGCACCCACATGCTATCATACTTGAATTTTCATGTACCAATAATGAGGCAAAAATACAAATATTTGATTCAAGGAATGACACTTTCACAAGAAATGAAGATAATGTTGGAAGATTGGTTGTTGTCATTGATGTCAAACCTAGTCATGGGTTTTGGACCACAAGATTGATGAAGGTATTTGGACATGAAGGAAAATGAACATGAAGATACAACACCCATGGATGGATAGTATGTATCATTCTATTTCCGGTGGCATGTGGAACATCACATGGATCCTCATGGTTGAGGAGAAATGATTTTTTGAAGATAACAAAGTGAATTGTACATGTAGGCCCTGAAGATAATTACAGAAAATAATTACAAAATAAGAAAGTGTCAGGTCAGCCCTAATGTTAAAAGGAAGTGACATAAATGGTATAAAGAAACATCATTATACATTCATTTGATACAATTCAAATTTCATAGGGAAGCAGAAGTAAAAGAAGGCCGGATTTCAAGGGAGAATGAAGACTTTTGGTGATGTGTTCTAAGGTATGTTATTTTTAGGTCATATTACCATTGTTTCTATAACTTTTTTTCTAGAACGATTCAGATGGTGAGATTTCTATTGTATTGTGAAGACATATCAAGATACCTCTGGTAAAAATTTCAGCTCTTGATTCACTATAATTATGGATATATACTCTGTGGAAGATAGGGTTTGTGACCAGTCCTGAAGCTAGTCAATAAACAAGTGTTCTGGGTAAAAAAGTCATAACTTCTTCATACATAATCCAAATTAAGTTGGACCACTTCCATTGGAAATAATACAGAATGTAGTGTATTGTGTGAGAGTTTCATAATCAGATGTTAAATATTGAGTGCGAGGCATGTTGTACAAGTTGGGTCTTCTGAACTGACCAAAATTGAATAAAGTCTAGCATTCATTCTATAACATATTTTTGGGGAGGATTCAAGGAGTGAAAATTGGAGGAGTTTCAGAGAATACATTGATTAATATTATCTATAGGATCATAGTACTCCAAGAATTGAAGAATTGAAGAAATTGAAGAAGTCTCAGGAAGCATTATTAGGTTCTATGTGATGATTGGTTGATGGTGATGATTTAATGTAAATTTTTATTATCTCTCATATATTCTTAGGTGGAAGGAAGGGGAAAGGATGGAGATTTCAAGTCTCTCTTGATATTGGAGGATTGTATCTTCCTCTTGGAGGTTTATCCCTCCCTCTACATTTGGAAACTGTAGCTACCTTTGGAAGTCATTACTTCCCTTGAACATTAAACTATTGATTATTTCTCATATATTGTGCATGGTGTATTATGGTGTATTGGTGTAACTCTTATACTATTGTTCATTTCTCATTGGATATAGTTGAATGGTTTAAGTATAATTTGAAAAAGGTTTTAAATTTTACTTGGTACTAATTCACCCCCCTCTCAGTATCAACAATTGGTATCAGAGCGGGTTACCTTCAGTACAGTTTAACCACTGAAAGGAATATCCTATGCAGAAATGGAAGACAACATTCCAAATGGGATTCCACCATTTGATGGAAGCAATTTTGAATACTGGAAAAATAGAATGGAAACTTACTTGAAATCTCTTGGGGCAGATGTTTGGTTCTCAATTGCTTCAGAATCTAATGCTTTAACGAAACCAAAGACTACAGCTTAGAAGGAAGCAAAATGGAACAACAAACTGGCAATAGATACCATCCTGGATGGATTGACAGATTCAGTGAAATCCAAGGTGGGATCATGTGCATTAGAAAAATATATTTGGGACAAGCTACAAGGCCTTTATGCAAGAGAAGAAGCATAAGAAGAAGAAGAAGTAGAAGAAGATTACAACATCTCATATTTCAAAGAAGAAAATAGAGGTCAGTTCTTTTTCTTTAATTGTGAAGGAGTAGGATATGTTGAATTTGAATGTCCTCATCCAATGATTGAAAGAGATGACAATGAAGAAGAAGAAAATCATGAAGTATAAATGATTCAACAAGAAGATGAGAATCTTAAAAAATTGAAGGATGTTGAGATTGAAAATAACAAGCTCAAAGAAACGCGTAGAAAACTAAGAAGTGAATTGGTTAGTTGTGAAAAGACAGTTGTAATCTTGAAGAAACAATTAGAAGACTTTGAGAAACTAAGAGAAGAAACCATTTCCTTGAAAACTCTACTCGAAGAAGAAAGAAGAATAGGAGA
>ML793958.1:70197-80901 GCA_009831015.1 Picea engelmannii
TGGACCGCAAGATTGATGAAGGTATTTGGACATGAAGGAAAATGCACATGCAGATACAACACCCATGGATGGATAGTATACATCATGTTGTTTCCGGTGGTATGTGGCATGTCACATGGATCCTCATGGTTGAGGAGAAATGAGTTTTTGAAGATAACAAAGTGAATTGTACATGTAGGCCCTGAAGATAATTACAGAAAATAATTACAAAATAAGAAAGTGTCAGGTTGGCACTAATGTTAAAAGGAAGTGACATAAATGGTATAAATAAACATCATTATACATTCATTTGATACAAGTCGAATTTCATAGGGAAGAATAAGTAAAATAAGGCCGGATTTCAAGGGAGGATGAAGTCTTTTGGTGATGTGTTCTAAGGTATGTTATTTCCAGGTCGTCTTACCATTTTTGCTATAACTTTTTTTCTAGAACGATTCAGATGATGAAATCACTATGGTATTGAGAAGACATATCAAGGTACCTTTGGTAAAAATTTTAGCCTTGATTTGCTATAATTATGGATATACACTATGTGGAAGATAGGGTTTGTGACCAGTCCTGAAGCTAGTCAATAAATAGGTGTTCCGTGTAAAAAAATCATAACTTCTTCATATAGAATCCAAATGTAGTGGGACCACTTCCATTGGAAATAATATGGACTATAGTTTCTTGTGTGTGAGGTTCAGAATTGGATGTTAAATATTGAGCGTGGGGCATGTTGTACACGTTGGGTCTTCTGAACATACCAGAATTGAATAAAGTCTAGCATTCTTTCTATAACCTCTTTTTGGGGAGGATTCAAGCAGTGAAAATTGGAGGAGTTTCAAAGAATGCATTGAGTAATATTATCTATAGGATCAGAGTACTCCATGAATTGAAGAATTTCAGAAATTGAAGAAGTCTCAGGAAACATTATCAGTTTCTATGTGATGATTGGTTGATGGTGATTATTTAATGTAAAGTTTTATTATCTCTTATATATTCTTGGGTGGAAGGAAGGGGAAAGGATGGAGAGTTCAACTCTCTCGCGATATTGGAGGATTGTATATTCCTCCTGGAGGTTTATCCCTCCCTCTACATTTGGAAGCTGTAGCTACCTTTGGAAGTCATTACTTCCCTTGAACAATAAACTATTGATTATTTCTCATATATTGTGCATGGTGTGTTATGGTGTATTGGTGTAAATCTTATACTATTGTTCATTGTTCATTGGATATAGTTGAATGGTTTAAGTATAAGTTGAAAAAGGTTTTAAATTGTACTTGATACTGATTCACCCCCCTCTCAGTATCAACAGATAAAACATCTAATAATGATCAGTGACTCTAAGTTGGTGATAAATCAAGTTACCCAGAGGTATAAAATTAAAAAATAAAGACTCAAGTTGTTGGACACACCGACGACACAGAGAATGGGGGGTGAATCAGTGTAGGTCTCTTTTTCAACTTCCCTTCGCAAAACTTCTTAGTTAGAAATCACCATTTACTCATCACTTATTACTATCATTTATAACCATTTGTATGTGAACTTATATAAAAAACAAATAACAACAACATATATCATCAATAGGCCATCACCAAAAAGAACACAAAGAACACAAGATGCATGTAAAATTTTATTTTTATTATGGACTACAATCCTTGGGTTTATCAACAACAATTGAATAGAGTAATAACTCCACAAGAGCACCTGCTCTACAATGCAAGAATCAACTTACACAAATTGACACCAACTGAGAAGAGGATTCAATCCTCAACAGATACCAATCTGTCAACAGGTACGAGACCTACTAGTAGTGCAGCACGCATGTGTACACACCCTACCAATAGTTCATCATTCATATGTACGTGGCCTATCTGTATTGTAGCCTATGTGTGCCTCCTAAACAACTAGGGTTTTCTCTCCTTGAAAAACTTAGATCCTTTGCAACCTTCAATCACATACACTTCTATCTTTCATTGTGAAATCTATACCATAACCAAATACAACACATATATGCTCTCCAACAACTTACTCATGCTCCTCAACCATACAATATAAATGTTACTCAATCATGTATAAGTAACTAGTATATTGTGGCAACCATATCCATAATGAAACATAAGAGTGTTTCTCACTCAATCAATGAACCAATAAAACCATATCACAATAGCCATACCAATAATTCCTTAAGAATTCACCATACCATAAGCAAGAGTATCCATCAAAACAATCATGTAACCATTCCATAACTTCTATGATAGATTTGAGCCCATAGAATGCGGATCTGGAACTTGCTTCATCCTTCAGGAACCTGACACTAGCTCACACTCAAGTATCCATGTCTTTCTCAACTATACGTGCTATGATATCCTTCATTCCACGTGTGTACATTCCCTGCCTCATTGTAGCCCACGTATGTAAGCACTCTGGCTCACTACAACCCGCATTCTCCTTTAGAAACTAGGGTTTCTGAACTTCCAAAATGCTTTTAGTCAAGATATCAAACTTACAGAAACTTTGATTCATCCATGAGAACTTCCAATTACTCTCTTACTTAGAATAGATCTTCAATATATGCTCAAGAGAGATATCTTTACAAGAGACCCTTGCCTCATATTTATACTCTCCAAGTAGCTTCCTTAGAAGCATCCACTAGGTCACTTTGTCCACATATCCATTTTATCCACATAACCATTTTGAACACATGGCTACCTTTATCCAACTGTGTCCACATAGACACTTTGTTCACATGGCCACTTATCCATTTAACCCACTTTCCTTATTTTAAGGTTAACCCACTTATAACTACTTTCCATAATTAAAAAGTTCTCCATTAACTTTATTATTTAAAAAATCCTCTTTTAATTCATCACTTTACTTTATTATTTAAATAATTTCTTCTTTGTAAACACTTTGACTTGATTGACCTTTTGGGGGCTTCTAGCCAACAATGAGGGTCCTCCAACTTCGTAAGGACATAACTCTCAAACCGTGAGGAGTTATGTGATGTTCCACATACCACCAAAAATGGCATGACAAACACTGTCCATCTAGGATAGTTTCGCTGACACATTAACTGATCTTCATATCATTATTCCACAATTAAGCATGGGTTCTCTAACCATACTTCTAGGATAACTCAACTGCAAAGCGTCTTCCCATGAGGGATTTCACCATAAGGGGAAAAATTTGGAGTTAATCCATTTGTACTTCCTATCAACCATGAAAATACAATAATGAGTCATCTTTACATCAATACAACTGGAATAACCCATGACAATACATCACTATGACATTGTCCCTTTGTCATTGATTCTATGCATGACCACATGATCCAATGATCAATACATTAATTAATCCATCCATATATGAATCATATATCAATGAAAATACAATAGGAACCTGCTTCATCTATGCATCATATATCAAATACATTGATCCATCTTCATCTATGCATGACATCATCTATGCATCATATATCAATGACTACGCATTGATCCATTCATTTACAACAATGAAAATACATACTTCATCAATATACTATGACAAGACATTGTTCCTTTGGCATCAATCCTTTGACATTAATCCTTTGACATCAATGAAAACATGATCCAACACAAGTTATATTTCAAAAGAGATAACAAATTGATGGAATCTTTCAGTTCTTTCAACATTTCTTTCATTTCAAGGGACAATAATCAGAAGAAAGATTCATTATCATTGGCAGCCTCATTGTCAAAACTGGATGATGTTCAAAGAAAAACATATTTTCAAGTAAAAAGAGTATTTCGACCTTTTGTACGTGATAACCAGGAATATTTACAAGTATTCAAGAATGATGAACAATTGGAAAAAAAAAATTGAACAATGATGATGATGATGAAGGCAATAACACAATTATTTTCATAAGGGATTGTATTCAATATGAGTCTCTTTTTACAAGATATGATCATGCTAAGAATCTCTTGGAAGTAATTTCACTCTGAAAGGTCCAATAAACAAGAAAAAATAATATTGGAACTGAAAATTCCCCATAACATTTCAACTTGGGAGTTGATTGCACAATTGAAGAAGTCGATAATTATGTTTCATTATTTAAAGAATATCTTGATGTGTTCGCATGGAATTATGATGATTTGAAGGCTTATGATAAAAAAATATTTCAACATATTATTCCCTTGAGAGAAGCGGTAAAGCCAGTCAAGCAAAAGGTAAGGGTGATGAACACCAAGTTAAAACCAATGGTAAAGGTTGAATTGGAGAAATTAAAGAAGGATGGAATAATATACCCCATTAGACATTTTGGTTGGCTTTCAAATCCTATGATAGTAAGAAATAATATTGGGGATATTTGGATGTGCGTATATTTAAGGGATCTTAACAAAGACAGTATAAAGGATAATTATCCTTTACCTAACATGGAGTTTCTTCTCCAACAAGTCACATGATCGACATGCATATCCATGTTAGATGATTTTTCTGGGTATAATAAAGTCTTGGTTATTGAAGAAGAGAAAGTGAAGACAACATTCATAACACCTTGGGAGACATATGCATATGCTAGGATGCCCTTTGGTTTAAAGAATGCAGGAGATACATTTCACAGGGCTATGGATCGTTCTTTTGAGGGGTTGATAGGAAAATTCATGGTTGATTATCAAGATGACTTAAAAATACATTCAAAAACAAGGAGTGATCACATTCATCACCTGAGGAAAGTTTTTGACAGGTGTATATGATATGGTGTTTCCTTAAATATAAATAAATGTTTATTCACTATAAATCAAGGAAAATTGTTGGGTCATATTGTGTGCAAGGAAGGAATCCATATAGATACTGAAAGAGTTAAATCTATAAATGAACTTAAACCCCCATCATATAAGAAAGGAGTTCAATCATTTTTTGGAAAGATCAATTTTGTACGAAGATTTGTCCCTGACTATGCAAGTATTGTGAAGCCGATCAATTTATTATTGAAAAAGGACCAAAGGTTTGAATGGACAATAGATACACAGTGTTGGCACATGGGAAGACCTAGGGTTTAACACTTAACAAGGCACCAAAAAAAAAATTGACTATCGGCCCTTTCGACAACACTTGTGAAGAAGGCAAAGTCTCACCCAAGGAAGAAGTGGGGGGGCAGGACGCAGGTGTCTGTAACCAGGATGAGACACATATCTGTGATAATAAGACTTCATAGAGTATTCTTTTAACACTTAGGGAGTTACATACATTATTTCATTAACCTTATTAACATCACATAACATACCCAAGGATAGATCTAGCATAGTAACAACAAACATTATGCACCTAACACACTTAGCACTGTGAACCAGATCTAGCATTTTAACATAAGTAAAGAATTAAAGAAACACATACATCTAAATTACATATCTAATCTAAGAACTAAGAAAAACATAATAGAGATAATCATTTCATAAAGAAAACCATAAGACACCAGATGTACGTGGTTCACCCCAGTGTGGGGCTCCATCCACCAACCGCTTCGCCTCTTTATTATTAGTCATTCTCTTACATTCGGTTACTCCTATGCACTAAGACATAGAGTCGAAATTCACACCAAACATGATATCTAGGCATTGAGCAACAGATCCTCCTTCCAAAAACTAGGTCAAGGCACCAAGCTAACTCTCTATCAAGCACAAAGCCTTGATGCACATACATTCTTTTGCACAAATAAACTCGAACTACTTGCACTTAGCTAGCTACAACACTACTTTTACAATACAATCTTCTTTATTTATACTTTTACAAATCCTTACAATAAGTCCTAAACATGGGAAAACCCCATGGGACGACATCCCATAACCCATTAAAAAACACTAAATAACCCCTTACTGGGTCCACATAGCCCGCAAAATAAGTGAGATCCATGATCTCAGCTCCACCTGGGATCTCATTCCTCGACCAATGTGTAGAAGTCAAAAAGTGGGCCAAATGTGACCAAGGTTTCCTCAAAACTTGGTCAAGGGCTAGCATGCCCCCAAAACTCATCTGTGACTCATCTCGAGTCACTCAAGTGCAGACAATGCTACTTTGAAGGCCTCGAGATTAACTCGAGCTACCTCAACTTGCTTCTTCGCCTGAGCCTCCTGCTTAGTGAGCTCCTGGATTGTCTTCTTTGTAACATGCCCTTCCAGGCATTGTTATACTATTGCAACCACTTGATCCAATTGTGATCCCTATCCATCAATCTCTTTGAACACCTTGCACGCTTCATCCTACACAGGTCGTAGCTTCTGCATCACTTCCATTACCCTGCCCTGCTGGGAAGTGATCTCTTGTTGTACTGTGCACTGCTTCTAGGATCTCTTCATTATTTCTACTGTAGTGAGTAGCTTCATCTATGCCTGCACAAAAAATTCCTGCTATTTCTCCTCCTATAACTAGGCTTCCAGCTTCCTTAGCTTTGGATCCTCGACGAGGCATTCATATGTCTGTGCTCTTCTATCACTTAGATTTTTTCATTTTGAGGAGAGGGTTCTTATCCTTATTAGTGTGTTCTTAGCGATATCCTCCCTTTGGTCACACACCTCCTGTGGGGTGCTAGCTACTATTTGGGCCTCCAAATCTGTTATCCTAGCCTGAAGTTGTTGGAGGCTCTCAACGAGCTTCACTACTTGAACTTCGACCAGAATCTAGTCCTCCTGTACCAAGCCTGGTACAAAGCTACATGATTTACTCACTGCTTCTTTGACCATGGCCTGCTCTACTAGAAACTGCTTCTTTTCCCTCTATAGATGGGCTTTTTCCTCCTGGATCTTCACCTGAAGCTCTACTTTATATCTTTCATGGGCTGCTACATTGTCCTACAATTCTCGTAATTGTGTTAGGACTTCATATTTCTCTTGTTTCAAGGATTCTGTGGACTTCTCCTTTTCTTCCTGGACTCTCTGGAACTGGGATTTTGTTGTATCCGTGAGTCTTCTCAATTGGGTTGGTTCAACTCCCAATTCTATAGTCTACAACGAGGAAGGTGCAATGGGTACTTCACAGACCAAACAAGAAACTTCGTGTACTTCCTTCAGTTCCCTCTCGATCCTTCCATATATGTCCTCCTTCTTCTCTCCATATCTCTGCAAGATGTCCTCAGAAGTGTCCTCCATAGCTCCATGGACCAAGCTGATGTCATCCTAAGTGAGAGTGGCCTCCAACTGGGGCTTATTAGCATGCATCTTCTTCCTTGCTGAGGGTATCTTAAAACCTTCCTCTTTTGCAGTGTGAATGTCCCACCAGGGATATGTTCCGGCAGTGTAGCTTTGCCTCCTCCTTATTCTTCTTCTCTTTCATCTATTCCTCCCTGTCCTTCTGCTTCTTCTTCTCCTCCTCCTCCTGGTGATCTAGACCAATTACCTTCAAAAGAGTTGTCCTCTTCATTGCTCTCTAGATCCTAGACTTCCTCCTATTTCCTCTTCTTCTTCGTCCCACTGGACTGTCTGACATGCTCGACTCGGGTAACTATGGGGCTTCCTATTGTTAAGAACCAAATATCAATATAACATAGAAAATCCTCAGAAAAAGTACTCAATGCCTTGAAAAAGAGATAATTTCAGATAATAAGCCTCTTCAAGGGGGAAACCTCCTTTTACCCCACTTAAATGTTCAAGTACAAGATGAGTCAAAATGAAAATGTCTCCTTGGTATATATAGGAGACTAGGAGGTATAATTACAACTAATGGCCTAAAGTTGACATAAATATAATAACATTACTAATATAATATGCCCCAATTAATGGGTAATGAGCCAATATTAGGGCTTAGCATGCCCCTCCCCTTGAGACAAGTGTTATCCACAATGCTTGAGTAAATATAGATGCTTCTGTATAAAATACTCATCTTCCCAAGTGGAATCTTTAGCTGGTAGTTTCCTCCATTTAATGAGATACTTTGAAATGGATCTATTCCTCAGCTGGAAAATTCTTGTGTCAGTGATGGCTTCAGGATCCAATATGATTTTTCATTCCTCGTCAAGTTCTAGAAATATAGTTTGGACTGGGATCTTGTCGCCTATAAATTTCTTTAAGCATGAAACATGGAAAACTGGGTGTACTCGTGAAGATACAGGCAGCTCCAATTTGTATTCCATAGTACCAATATTTTGCAACACCTTATAAGGGCCATAGTAATGTGGTGATAATTTATTATCGTTCTTGGATAGCTTGAGGGACATCTATTTGTATGGTTGTAGTCTTAAAAATACCCAATCCCCTACTTCAAAACTTCTTTCACTACGATGTTGATCTACTTATTGTTTCATGCGATTTTGTGCCATGGTTAGGTTGTCCTTTAATATTTGGAGAACTTGTTGTTGATGCTCGATGTGATATTGCACTACTTGAACCTTAGATTTTTCTTTTAGAGAAGAAGTGATGGAAGGAGGGTGGTATCCATAAAGTGCCATAAATGGTGTTATTTTTGTTGCAGTATGAAAGGAAGTGTTATACCACCATTCTACCAAGGGTAACCATTTGAACCATTGTGTTTGTTTATCAGAGAAAAAACAACGAAGGTATCCTTCCAAACATTTGTTCACTATCTCGGTTTGTCCATCAGATTGAGGATGATAGGATGAGCTATGAGCCAATTGAGTACCCAAACAAGAAAATAATTATGTCCAAAACTGTCTAGTGAAGATGGGATATTTGTCACTTACAATATTCTTTGGGCTGCCATGTAGATTTTGAACTGTCTCCATGAATGCGGTGGGAACTATACTAGTTTTGAAGGGATGAGAGAGTGCACAAAAGTGTGTGTACTTTGTCAGTCTATCAACCATCACCATGATGACACTCTTTCCTTCAGACATTGGTAACCCTGTGATGAAATCCATGGAAACCTCCTCCCAGCGCTCACTTGGGATGCATAATGGTTGTAAAAGACCTAGGGTATTAATTGTTTCCACCTTATTTTGTTGGAAAACCAAACATTCTGCCACAAACCTTTGAACATTGGTTTTAAGGCCATCCCCCAAAAAATCCTTCTTGACTCTATGGTAGGTTTTCAAAAATCCCGAGTGCCCTCCTATTCGAAAGGTGTGCAATTCCAATAGTACCTTTTGTTTGACTTGGGAGTTCTTACATAAATATAAGCGATTTTTGAACCATAGTGAATCATTTTTTCATGTAAATGTATCTGATGCACTAGGATCTTTCTGCAACCTTTGAATGAGAGTCCACAGTTTTTCTTCATTCTTCCATTCATCCCTTGCTTCTATTATCCAATCGGGTTGGATGATCGAGATACCATAGATAAAGGCCTCAACACCTTCATCCTTTCTTGAGAGTGCATCTGCCACAACATTTTTCTTCCCCTTTTTATAGATGATTTCAAAATCATAACCCAATATCTTGGCTACCCATTTTTGTTGTTCTTCTGAAGATAGTATTTGTTCCAAGAAGTATTTAAGACTATCATGATCTTTTTTGACCTTGAAGTGCCTACCTATTAGTTAAGGATTCCATTTATTCAATGCATGTAGTATTGCCATCATTTATTTCTCATAAATGGGTTTGTGTAAGTCCTTTCCCTTGAGTGGTCAACTTTCAAAATCCAGGGGCCTTCCTTCTTGCATTAGGACAACACCAATTCCATTTCTTGAGGCATCACATTCCACAATAAAGGTTTTTGTGAAGTCTGGAGTGGTCAATACAGGATCTTTACACATCACCTCTTTAAGTTGTTCAAAATATTTAGTTACCTCTGGATTCCATGAAAATGCATCCTTCTTAGTTAGTGTTGTTAAAGGTGCTTCTATTCTTCCATAGTTCCGAACAAACTTGCAGTAGTAACCTATCAAACCCAAAAATCCTCTAAGATTCTTTAATGTTTTTGGAATCGGCTAGTCCATCATGGCCTTAATATTTTTAGGGTCTACCTTGACACCTTCATGAGATACAATATCACACAAATACTCTACCTCCTTTACTCTAAAGAAACATTTGGATGGTTTGGCATATAGTTGTTGCTCCTTTAGTAGTTGTAGAACCATGTCAACATGTCACACATGATCCTCCCAAGACATTCTATAGATTAGTATATCATCAAAAAATACTAACACAAATTTTTGAAGGAAGGGCTTGCAAATGGAATTCATCAACCCTTGGAATGTGGAAGGTGCATTTGTAAGGCCAAAAGGCATGACCAAAAATTCATAAAGGCCTTCATGATTTCAGAATGTTGTTTTTGGGATATCTTCTTCCTTCATTCTGATCTGATGATACCCTAAACAGAGATCCAATTTTGTGAAATAGATTTCTCCATGTAGTTCATCTAACAATTCATCAATGACGGGAATGGGAAACTTATCTTTAAAAGTGATCTTGTTGAGATCTCTATAATCTGGACACATATGCCATGAGCTATATTTCTTGAATACCATTACCACTGGTGCAGAGTAAGAACTTTGGCTAGGTATAATAATGCCAGCCTCTAACATTTCTTCAACCATGCACTCAATTTCACTCTTCTGGGTGTAAGGGTATCTGTATGGCCTGATGTTAGGAGAAACACTCCTAGGAATTAGGTGAATTTCATGATCATGATTTCGAGTGGGTGGAATACTTTTGGGAATATCTTCAAATACTTTGGAATGCTTATCAATGATCCTTTGGAGATCTTGAGGAATAGATGGCTTAGATGTTTGAACATCTAGTGAGCATAGTTGTGCAATAACGCCTTGATGCCCCTTTTTCAATAATTTTG
>ML793958.1:83596-105052 GCA_009831015.1 Picea engelmannii
GGGGGAAACCTCCTTTTACCCCACTTAAATGTTCAAGTACAAGATGATTCAAAATGAAAATGTCTCCTTGGTATATATAGGAGACTAGGAGGTATAATTACAACTAATGGCCTAAAGTTGACATAAATAAAATAAAATTACTAGTATAATATGCCCCAATTAAGGGGTAATGAGCCAATATTAGGGCTTAACACCTATGGTGTCACTATCAAATAATTCTGCATCAGCGACAGGTACAAGAAACTCCTCTGACCATTCCTTTGTAATCTAATCCATGTTTTCATCTATCATTTTGTAGTATGGTTGCAATTCTTCCTGGTTCTCATCTTTGTGTATGGTGATGTATATGAAATGAGGATTGACACAAAACTTTGCTATTGGTTAGTACTGGTGTAGGGTGCATGGTGTCATGCACATAAATGATTCAATGGCAACCTTCAACTGTTGATAGTATGCATGCAACATTACATTGTACTGTGACTGCTTCGTCTTGTCATTGGTATACCACAGGGTTGAAAATTGAGCGGCCAATGGCTCTTATGGTTCGATCTCTAGGAAGGTGACTCCTTCAAGAATTTTCCATGTGACAAATGCGATAAAAATGATCATCCAATTGTAATGGAATTCATATCCCAAATACTGTGCTTCATAGAAATCCTTCTCTATATCATTGATTAGGTAGTTCACTTAGTTCATCTGCATTCCCTCCACACATTTTCCTGTGAGTTCCACCATGAACCCGATGACCTGTGTGGGGTGGTTCTTGCTTAGGAGATTTCTAGCTAGGAGATGGAAAGAAAGGTGCACTACACCATCATGTATATAGGATACCTTGTAACCTCACTTTCCTTTCTCTACTTCTCTGTAAGTTGCCTTGATGCGCTGCGTTAGGGAATGGTCTGAGGCCTTCCCTGGATAAAACTACTGAGTTTCAATGAGTTAAATAAGCGGGGTATCGTAACAGATCTTCCAACGAGTAGGAAATTCCTTCATCAATGTAAATATGTCCGTTATGGCGTGGTCTCAACATTAAAAAGTGGTCCATGAGCCCATAAATGAATTTTATAACCGTTCTGGAGTATCATTCTAACGGTCGGGGCGCCTCAAACGGTCATCTAGATTTGCCACAGCAAAGTCCCATTCTATGCGAACCTATTGTTCCAGCGAGGTTCAAATCATGTGAACCTTCCTCCTACGAGGTTCTAGTCTGTGAAGTCTTTGATCCGTTCTTTGTAGCTTCTTGTATCTTTTCCAACTTATCTTTCTTTTTATTTTTCTTCCTTTCCTTCTTCCCTGTGATTTGTGTTTCTCTAACTATTTCTTGAATCCTTTTTTCGATTCTTATTATTATTTTCTCCTAGCGTAGTGGCTTCACACTATTGAGGTTCCCTCAAAAGGTTTGAAGTTAATATCTCTTTTCGTAACACATCCTAAGTGGACATACTTCTTTCTTGACTAGATAGGTCCTTTAAGATTTCCTGCATTATTCCAACCTTGGTAGTTAATTCTCTGATTGCCTGTCCCTCCTGCATTGTTACTTTGTTTTGTTGCTTCAACTTATCCTCTCGTTCTTCTATTAGTCGGTCTATTTTCCTAGCATTGAAATCCATTAGTTCTTGATTTTTCTTTTCTATGGCTTCTTCCTCCACTTTTCTTCTGATCTGATCCTTCTCAATCCAAGTCTTACCTAACAAAAGTGGGAAAGGGGCATTGTCCCTAGCAAACTGAATGAATTCAAATTCTTCTTCAGTCAATGTTCCCTAAACAATAATGGGTACTTTAGTAATTCTTCCCCATAGGGTTATCATCTTACCCTTTAACAAACCTATCCTTCCCAATGAAGGTACCACAGTAGGTTTTCCAAAAAAATTCCAAGTTTCTTCTGTCATAATATTCACTTGTGTTTCTTCATCCAAGACACAGTCTATGTCGAAGTCTTATATTCTTTCACTTATGCATTTTTTTACTTTCAGGATCTTTGGTAAACTGACATCTTTGTGAACATCCATCATTTCTTTCAACTGTAATAATGTAGTCTAAACTTTCTCTGATTCTTTCTCTTTATGAATATCTAACATTCCCTTAGTCTCTTGACTCTCTTCATAGTTCTCTTGTCTTATGTTCATTCGTTCAACTTTAGCAATCATCCTTGGACAATCCTCAACCTCATGACCAACAATCTTACAACAAAGAAAAATAGGACTTGCGCCAGGGAATTCCTTAGCAAGATGTCCCAGTCTTCTGCATTTATAACAGAAGGTTAATCCTATTTTTCTTTTAAATGTTCCCCAACCTCCTCTATACTACGCATTTCCTCTAGGATCTTAGTGTTGGACCTGCAATCTGCAAAAAATATTTCTAGGTTCCTCCATCCATTTATTAGTCCAAAAACTCTTTCTATGCATAGGAATAACATATCTTTCTTCATTTCCATTAAATTTACTCAAATCAACTCTTTCTTTCAACTACGCCCTAGCCTTCAGATGAGGACATAATATATTAAAAACACTTAGGTTCATGATTTAAAAAAAAAACATTTCACTTATCTTACTCTTGTCAAAGAACAAAGATTTACCTCTTTTCGGATCTTACCTCTTTCTTCAGATCAGATTTCTTTCTTAGCACAAATCTTCACAAGTCAAGTAGAGTACTACAGACTTTGGCAATAGATCTATGTACAAAGCTTCTTCTTCTTCTTTTTTTTACTTCAGTTCCAAGTCCTGGCAATAGAACCATTTTTTGGCATAGGGGAAGACCCAGGGTTCAATGCTTAACAATGCACCAACAAAACCTCGAATATTGGCCCTTTTGAAAACACCTGCGAAACAGGCAAAGTCTCACTCGAGGTAGAAGTACGGGGGCTACATGATGCATGTGTATGTAACCAGGCTGGGACACATATCTGTGATAAAAACACTTCGCAGAGTATTATGTTAATTCTTAGGGAGTTATATACATTAGTTCATTAACCTTATTAACATCATAGAACATACCTAAGGATAGATCTAGCTTATGAACCTAAAACATTTATCACTTAGCACTATGAATCAGATCTATCATTTTAACATAAGCAAAGAATTAAAACAACATATACATATCCATTACATATCTAATCTAAGAACTAAGAAAAACATAACAAAGATAATCATTTCACAAATAAAACCATATGACACCAGATGTACGTGGTTCACCTCAGTGTGGGGCTATGTCTACCAACCGCTTCGCCTCTTTATTATTAATGAATCTCTTACATTCAGTTAATCCTATGCACTAGGCCACAGAGTCGAGCTTCGCACCAGACATGAGATATGCACACTGAGCACTAGGTCCTCCTTCCAAAAACTAGGTCAAGGCACTGAGCTAACTCTCTATCAAGCACAAAGCTTTGATGCACATACATTCTTTTGCACAAAGAAACTCACACTACTTGCACTTAGCTAGATCCAACACTACTTTTACAATATAGTCTTCTTTATTTATAATTTTACAAATCCTTACAATAAGGCCTAAACATGGGAAAACCCCATGGGCCAACATCCCATAAACCATTACAAAACCCCTAAAGAACTCCTTACTAAGTCCACATAGCTCAAAAAATAAGTGAGATCTGCAATCTCAGCTCTGCTTGGATGCTCCTTCCTCGACCAATGTATCAAAGTTTAAAAGTGGGCCAACTCTGACCAAGGTTTCCTTAAAACTTTGTCGATGACCAACACACAAGAAGATTTAAATAATATCAAAAGGGAAATCACTACAGAACCAATCCTTATTAGACCATATTTTCAAAGAGACTTTGTCATTTATTCATTCGCTACAGAAACAGTGGTTTCATCTATTCTTACTTAGAGAGATACCAAGGGTGACGGACTATCGATTAGCTTCATGAGTAAGACCCTTCATGATTATGAATTGAGATATTCATAATTGGAGAAACAAGCCTTATCTCTTGTGAAGCCGGTGGCACACTATCATACTTACATATTAAATTTTGATGGCATTGCCTATGTTCCATACTCTCTTGTGGAGATGCTTTTAAATCAGAAATTGAGAGAAGGAAAATGGGCAAATTGGCTGGAAAAAATTCAAGAATATGACATTGAAATCAAACCTTTAAAGGTAGTCAAAGGATAGGGTGTATGTAAACTCATTGCAAACAATGATTCTTTGGATGGAATGATTTCAATTTCAATAGGAGAACCCACAGAAGATTTAGAATGGTATAAAGATATTATATTTTATTTGAGGTATGGACAATTCCCAGTCACCATGAACCCTAAAGAGCGAAGAACATTGAAGATGAAATAGAGTCAATATATGATGCTTGCTGATATATTGTTCAAAAGGAACTATGATGGTATATTGTCGAGATGAGTTGATGAAAGAATTCCATGAAGGAATATGTAGTGGAAATTTTGTGCCTACTACCATCGCCCATAAGATAATAAGAGATGGATTTTGTTGGCCATCAATTTTTAAAGATTCATATGCCACAATAAGGAAGTGTGTATATTGTCAACAATTTTTAGGGAAAATGAAAAAAATTGCAATGTCATTACAACCTATATTTGTAGAACAATCATTTTCTAAATGGGGACTTGATGTCATTAGGCCAATAAACCTAAATTCAAGAAAGGGACATATATATATTATCACTGCTACAAATTATTTTACAAAGTGGCCAGAAGTAGTGGAATTAAAAAAGGTTTATTATGAAGAGTTGATTAAGTTTCTCAAAGATAATATTTTGTCAAGATTCGATGTCTATTGGAATAGGGGTAGACCCGAGGTTCAATGCTATACAATGCACCAAAAAAACCCTAACTGTTGGCCCTTTCATCAACACCTGCGAAGCAGATGAAGTCTCACCGGTGGTAGAGGCAGAGGTGGTTGCAAGAATCAGGTGTCTGAAACCTTAGCTGGGACACAGATATGTGATTATGATACTTAACAGAGCACTCAGCAGTAAACCTTCGGCAATATCTAATCAATATCTACTTCATAGGCAAAACAAAGCATCACAGTATTCACCCTGATCTAATATATATAAGCACTTAGCATAATAAATAGATCAGATATCGTAGAGTCAAGAACTAAGCAAGTTCATAGATGTCAGTTCTACAATTCAGATTCATCATAAGCACTTAGCTACAAAAGACATAAACACATCAGAACATCGCACAGGGAAGAATAACACAGTATTTATGTGGTTCACCCCCACCCTGGGGCTACATCCACCAACTCTTCTTATTTATTATCTTCTTCAAATGGTTACATGCATATAGCCTCAAAGCCTTACTCTGCATAGGAAAGAGGACTTGCACAACTCGCTAGATCCTTCTTCCTTGTGTTGTAGCACAAAGAACTCCACAATCCTTTACAATGTCTTACACTTAGCTATGCAAACTTCTCACAATATGCACAGAGAATTTACAAATCATAGATATAACACTTATCTTATCGGCCTCTCCTCATACATCTATATATTTCTTACATTTCCTAGACATCTATTTATACTTTTATAAAACAGGCCTAAACATGGGTAATCCCATGGGACGACATCCCATACCCATTAAATATTCCCAAATCCCAAAAAGGATCCAAAATGGGGCCGAGATTCTGTGATCTCCACTTTGACTTGTGATCCTTCTTCAACAGGCTGTCAAAGTCCCAAAATAGGTCAACATGACCAAGAATCTCCCAAAACTTTGTCAAGGGCAAACAAGCCCCCAACACTGACATGTGACTCATCCCAAGTCACTCTAGTCTGACTAGCTCTTCTTTGAATGCCTCGATCTTGGCTCGACATGCTTCGACTTGATGATGTGCGATGACCTCTTGTTTTGTGAGCTCTTGGATGACTACATCGTTGATAGATCCTTCTAGACATTGTTTAGCTATAGTGGTGACCTACTATAGCTCTTCTCCTTGTCCTTCTACCTCTGTACACAATTGATAAGCCTTGTATTATATTGGTTGGAGTTTCTGAGTTATCTCCATAACTCTTCTTTGGAGAGTGTGGATCTGCTGCTGGGCGGTCCACTATTCATGGGATTGCTTCATTTGTTCCGCAACTGACAGAGGCTTTAGTTGTGCCTGTATCTTCTCGTCTTGGTACTTCGCCTCTTGGAGTTGCGACTCCAGTGCTCTTAATTCGGGTCTTTCAGTGAGTTGTTCATATGTTAGGGCACTTTGATTAGTGAGTTTCTTACATTCCAGGGTAAGATCCTTTAGCCTTTCAACTGTGCTCCTAGAAATTTCTTCTCTTTGGTCTTAAACATCTTGAGGGATCTCGGGTACATTGCATAGCTCCAAATCCGCTATGTGTTGTTGTAGCTGCTGGATCACTTCTTCAAGTTGTGCTACTTGCTTGGGAAATTGTTCTTCTACTTTTACTTCAACAACTGTCATAGAGAGAAGTGATATGTTGACTACTTCTTTGACTTCAAGTTTCTCCACTAACAACTTGTCCTTTTCTTGTTGTAGTTGTGAGTTTTCTGCATTAAACTTCACTTGGAGGGAAATATTTTCTCATTCTGCAGCACTCCGTTTCTCTACAAGTACTCCATGTACTTGTGCCAAAGCCTAGGTGTCTTGCGCTATTTCTTCTTGCACTCATCGAAGATGAGATTCGACTGTATCAGCAAGGTGGTGGAGTTGAGCTGGCTCATCTCCCAAGTCTGGATCTCCTGGTGCAATGGAGATTGCCTGGATTGAATTTAAGGCTTGTTGTACCCCTTAGAGTTCAGTCTCAATACGATCATACATCTCCTCTTGTTTTGCTTCTTGCTTATTTACTATTTCCAATGAAGTATCTTGCAGGGCTGCTATGACGAAGTTGAATTCGTCATAGGTGAGGATGGTCTGCATCTTGGTCATGGTGGCCTTTACTTTCTTCCAGGAGGAAGGTTTTGAAGGTGAACCTTTCCTCTTCTTCAGGGGATCAACCTTGTCTCCTTGCTTCTTCTCGACTTCTTTGTCAGCTCATTCTTCGCCATCACCTCCTTGCTCTAGTGATATGGAAGCAGTCTTCATCGAGGCACTACTTAAATCTTTGTCCTCGTCAGTCTTCTTTTCTTTTCTAGGTCAGGGTTTATCCTGCACAGTATCTGGGCTGTCGATGTTGGATATCTCCGCAGGGTGTGCTGGAATGAGGTGGTCCGCCGACCATTCCTTGGTGATATCCTCTAAGTATTACTCTATCCTCTTATAGTATGATTGAAGTTGTTACTTGTGTTCACTAGCATGCACTGTGATGTAAATAAAATGTTGGTCTGCGCTGAACTTCATCAATGGTATGAACCTATGTAGGGTATTTGCAGTCATGTGAGGCTCAGACTATATGGCTATGTTCAATTGATTGTAGTATATATGGAACATCACATTTGACTACCATTTCTTATTCATGTCACTTGATTACCACAATGTACTAAACTTTGTGGACAATGGTTCAAACAGCTCGATGTCCAGGAAGGTCACACCTTCCGGCATTTCCTAGGCGATGAAAGAGATCAGGATCAAGAGCTAGTTGAAATGGAACTCATATCCTTGATCCTGGGCTTCTCTGCATTCGATTTCTAACTGGTTCACCAAGTAATTTACCCATTTCATTTGAAGACCTTCTGTGCACTTCCCTACAAGGTCAACTACAAAACTAGTCACTTGGGTGGGTCGGTTCTTATGTACTAACTTCCCTGCAATCAATTGATAGGTGAGACACACTGCGTTTTTCTGGATAGAGGATACCTTATAGCCTTGCATTCCTTTCTCAACATCTCCATAAGTATCTTTGATTTTCTGTGCCAGAGCGCGATCCATGGATTTTCTAGGGTAAAATTTTTCAGGATCACGTCCTTGCATACTCAACCTCGTGATATGATGGATCAATGTTGGATCAACTATTATGTGGTGGTTGAGCCACAAATATCCACCATGGTAAAAAGAAAACAACAACTTTACACATGCATTTACCTCCTGGTGTCTTCCGAAGTGAGTAATCTTCATGACGTTGAGAAAGGTGGACTGTGTGAGGTCACGGGTCCATTGTTGAGGGACGATCTTTGAATTATTCCCTTTAGTTTTGGTGAGGTACTTATGCAAGGCGATCATGTTGTAGACTTTGCAATATCCAAGGTTGAAGTCACTAAACTTCAAAGATGCAATCTTATCTTGGTTTGATTGCACTGCACGGATCCCCTTCAGGAGGTACACAATGACCAAGGTGTAGTTGAAGTCTCTAAGCACATTGTCTCGATTTATTTCTCCACTCAGAGGGGGAATATATGCATGTAATATGCTCAGAATCAATTTGGCATTCGCTAGATCATCCCTATTCTTAGTTCGATTTTCATCTGATGGTCGGGATGGTCTGGTTCTGTAAGAATTAGATGGAGAGGCTAGAAGTGCTCTTGTCGATGATGCTTGTACCCTTGTAGACATCGACATGACCCATTCAATCATGAGGTCGATCAAAAATTCTTCAACAACTTTCTTTGCAGTTCTCAACTCGTCTGACATACGCACTCGGGGTTAACAATCTCGGGTTCGGGAGGGTAACTCATACAAATTAATGAGATAGAGAGAAATAGTGTGATGATCACTGTATAAACTTGACTTAGTCTGTGGGCTCAAATTCTCAATTCACAAAAGTGTTCTCGGTGCATGGCGCGATGGGATAAATAGGTAACTCGTCAACGAATTTCTTGCAACAGGTATGAATCCTTTATTAACTTCATTCTATCCATTATGGTGTGGTTCAATGGTCTGGTGTTGAGCCATAAATTCCTTTCTTCCCATTCGAGGGGGGGGGGTAAGCCGAATGGTTATAATGCCTCCAATAGATATATTGCTTAGGCATGGCAAAGTGCCATGTGTCGTTGTTCTGATATCCCGACGAAGCTCAAATTTTGCAAAATTTATGTCTGTGAAGTTCCCTCTGGAACCTTCTGTAACTTATCTATCTTAGCTCTTTTCTTGCTTAGTTTTCTAGCCTTCTTCCTAGTGAGCTTCGTCTTGTTATGCCATTTTCCATTCTAATTCTTATCTTCTTTTGACATAATGACTTCGTGTTGTTGATATTCTTTCCTAGAATTCAAGGGTAATACTTATTATTTATCTAGGGTAGGTACTTCAATCTTTTGTGGGTCTCCTAGCATTCTTGCAAATTTGACATTTGAATCTCTAATGTTAATTAGCTTCTATCTGTTCTTTTGTTCTTCCATCAAGAGCACAATCTTCCTAGTCATGAAGGCTTTCAACTCTTTCTTATTCTTCTCTAAGAATTCTTCTTCTTTCTTTCTGGCTTGATCTCTTTCAATCTAATGTCTTCCTAATAACATGTTAAAAGGTGCATTGTCCTTAGTAAATTTAATAATCTCAAAATCTTCTTTTGTTGAGGTTCCATTTGCATTCATAGGTATCTGCGCAAATTTCCCACATAGGTGTATCAACTTTCCTTTGACTAGTCCTATTCCTCCTAATGAAAGAATCATACCAGGCCTCCCTATAGCTTCCCAAGTTCTTTTTGTCATGATAGTCACTTGTGTTTCCTCATCTAGAACATAGTCAATGTTGAAGTCTCCTATTCTTTCTTCAAGGCATTATTTTTCTTTGAAGATCTCTGATAATCTGACGTGTCGGTGGTCACTAAAGGTTTCTTTCATCTGTAGCAATACCTTTTCTGATTCTCTCTGGATCTTTTCCATTTATGGATCTTCCTTAGGGTTTTCTTGTCTCATATTCATTTCTTCAACCTTAGCAATCATTCTAGGGCAATCCAATACTTCATGGTCCATAACTTTACAACAAAGACAATTAGGTCTTCTCCCAAGGTATTCCTTAGAAAGATGGTCCGGTTTAATGCACCTGTAATAGAGGGTTAATCCTCTCTTTCTTGTAAATGTTCCCCAACCTTTCCTATACTACACACTAGGGTCATGGTGGTTAACTTACAAAGAATTCTTTCTAGGATCCTGCATCCACTTCTTAGTCCAAACATTCTTTCTATTCATAGGTATAACATATTTTTCACTATTCTTATCAGATCTACTCATATCAAATCTTCTTTCATCTAATGATACCCTAGTATGCAAGCTAGGATAGAATCTATCAAACATACCTAGATCCATACATGTGAAATAAACTTTTTTACTTATCTTACCTCTACAGAGCACAAAGATTTTAGATCTAGAACTTTTTAATATTATTACCTTTATTAGAGTACAAAGATTTTATATCTTACCTCTTCTCTTCATATCAAACTTCTTTCTTTAGCATAGAGCTTCAAAAAATCAAATATAGTGTTGCACGCTAGGGAAACAGATCTATGCACAAAGCTTCCACAATTTCAGATCGGATCTTTTCACAAAGATTCTTCTTCCTCAGTTCCCAACAATCACAACTTTGGTCCTAGTGAAAGAACCATTTGTTGACACAGGGGAAGACCCAGGGTTCAACTCTATATAGTGCACAAACAAAACCCTAACTACCGGCCCTTTCGGGAACACCTGCGAAGTAGATGAAATCTCACCCGATGTAGAGGTAGCGGTGGTTGCAAGACTTAGTTGTCTGCAACCTTAGTTGGGACACAAATATGGGATTATGATACTTAACATAGCACTCAGCAGTAAACCTTCATTAATATCTAATCGATATCTACTTCGCAGGTAAACCAAAGCATCGCAACATTCACCCCGATCTAATATATATAAGCACTTAGCATAATAAATAGATAAAATCTTGTAGAGTCAAGAACTAAGAAAGTTCATAGATGTCATATCTAGCATCCGGATTCATCTTAATCACTTAGCTACAAAAGACATAAACACATCAGAACATCACACAGGGCATAATAACACAGTATTTATGTGGTTCACCCCCACCCTGGGGCTACATACACCAACTCTTCTTCTTTATTATATTCTTCAAAGGGTTACATGCACAAAACCTCAAAACCTTACTCTGCATAGGACAAAAGGACTATGCATCTCACTAGATCCTTCTTCCTTGCATTGCAACACAAAGCACTCCACAATCCTTTAAAATCTCTTGCACTTAGCTCTACAAACTTCTCACAATATGCACAGAGAATTTACAAATCATAGATCTAACACTTAGCTTATCGGGCTCTCCTCATACATCTATATATTTCTTACATTGCCTAGACATCTATTTATACTTTTACAAAATAGGCCTAAACATGGGTAAAACCATGGGCCAACATCCCATACCCATTACATATTCCCAAATCCAAAAAAGGATCCAAAATAGGGCCGAGATCTCATGATCTCCACTTCAGCTTGCACTCCTACTTAGACAGGATGTCGAAGTCCCAAAATAAGTCAACATGACCAAGAATCTCCCAAAACTTGGTCAAGAGCCAACATTGTCCCAGAAACATTCATCACTGATAATGGGTCGATTTTCATTGGTTCAAAATTCACATAATGTTTTGGAGAATATGGAATTGTTATGGGAAAATCATCAAACTATTATCCACAAGTGAATGGTCTTGCATAATCCACCAATAATATGCTCATTCATATATTGAATAAAATTGTTGATAAGAACCAAAGGATTTGGAATTTAAAGTTGACTAATGTGTTGTGGGAAAACATAATGACTCCAAAAGACAACACTAGGATGTCTCCATACACATTGGTTTATGGGAAATAATCAAAGATGTCAATTAGACTATAGATGAATGCCCTGACTTTTGTGGTCAATACAGAGGATGCATAATATTTTTCACCTAAGTAAAAGAGGGTTAATCAATTATTGAAATTGGAGGAAGAACAAAGTAAAGCCATGAACAAAAATTCTCAGAGAAAACAAAGTGTCAAAAATATTTTGACTAGAATACAACCGTAAAGAATTTTCAGAGGGGCGAACTAGTTTTACTCTAGAATAAAGCTAAGAAGAAACCATCAATGCACAAAAAAATTGAACCAATCTGGATGGGATGATACATCATTGAAAAAATCATCGTTTTTAATTATTATATTCTCAAAGATACGAAGGGTAAAATGTTAATTCTTCCTATTAATGGGAAACATTTGAAAGGATTCTTAACCTGGAATTTTTTCATTTCCTTGTACATAATTTTTTTTTATTTAGTTTGTATATTATTACCGCTAAATCCATTGACAAATGGATGGAAGCACCTATCATGAAGATTCTGGATTCTTGACAACCCACAGTTGGAGCCAGCTGTTAAGATCAATTCCTGCTTCTAAAATTTCCTTCCCCTTTCTATTTTCCCCAAAACAATTTCCATTTGTTTTCCCTCTTCTATACCTAACCTTGTTTCCCTTTTCCCTTTTTCCCTTATTCTATCCGTTTCTAATTGCCATACTTATTCGTATTTCAAAAAAATTGGCGGGTTTGTGGGTCTTCATCCCTATCCATTTTCCTATTCCACAAGTTCGACTGACTACTTATATTATACTTATCCTTTTTTTTCAGCACCGCGGGTTTGCAGGGTTGATATTTCATCCTCCAAGTTCCACGATCTCCACTTGGAACCCAAAATTCCATGATCCTCATTACGACCATCATATTTGTTACAGATCTCAAGACCCTAAAGTATTTTATTTCTTCTGCATGCAAGTCCGACCGACTACTTTTCTACACTTAACTTATTTCTGATCATCCATAACTGTGGGTTGATGGGTTCCCGAGTTGACAGGTTCATGAAAAAATTCATATTCAAATCTACTCTTGTCCATCCTCGCCATTCTCATTCTTTTTCCAATATGCATTAAATGTTGTTTAATTCTAACAACTAATTGTGTAGGCTTCGAAAATATTTTCATTAATGGTGAAAGACTTGAGGATATTACTCTTTAAATTGTATTAATTCACGATTTTACAAAGGATTATATTATTGTCATCTCTCTGAAAAGATTTATTTCAAGTTATTATTCAACTAAAAATTACTCCCATCAACCTAATGGAAACATCATCTAGACAACAATTATGTGGTGATAATTTAAATATATTTGGTCGTGAATATTATAACTTTCAGTGGTTTAGAGCATATTCATATTAGTCCTCTCCTCCTGCACAAAAAGATGTAATCTGGGCATCCAGAATCACTCACGAAGGGTGTTTTCGTGAGTTGATTGAATGCAAAGAAATTGTTTCATGGTACATTGAGAAGTACGTGCCAAGCCAGAGAATTATACAACTCCAAGATCATTCCTCCATTTCCCTTTCAGCACAAGTTTTTCACAAGTTGTTGAATCTCCCAGAGCTATTGAACACACCGCCCACACTAGGAGGGGGTGGGGTGAATTACTGTGTGGACTGTTCTAAATCTTCTTCTTCTTACAAGTTAGTAGTTAAAATGTATTTGAACTGATTAAGAACAATCAAATCATAATCACAATGGACACAAAATATACTATATGCTTGTATATAATTTATATGAATATATGTGGATATAATAATAAGGATTTTCCTAGCACCAACTGAAGTAAGGAGCACCAATTCCTCTGAGAATACCAACTCTCAATCAAGACCCAACTTCATGATAGAACACAGTCTATCCAACTAGAGTTCAACCAAATCTAGTAGCAGTGATTCATTAATGAATCAATTATGTTTTATGATCAGAGGTATACAATCAACACTCATCACTGCACTTCATATTCTCTCTGAAATTTGTGCCTTCTTCACTTCATATTTCCTCTGATATTCATGCCTTCTTAAATTCTGCTTCTCTCTGATATTCGCACAGACCTCAGGTCTATAACCCCTTCATTTTCTCCACAGGCCGCTCTTTATCAACGAGCCTATCTTTTCCACAAGCATGTATACTTCTTCCTCAATCACATCTACTTCACCAAGCCCCCTCCAAGTGAACGAATCATGGTTTTATTTATACTTTCTTATGCTCAAAACGTTTTTTAGTTATTGGGTCAACTTGTGCAACAAGTTATAACTAACTTGTTCATTTACAACAATTTCTGGGACGACCTGCGATCATCATTTTGGGTCTTCAACTTTAGACCTAGAATCCCCTTCACTTTCATAAATTGATCACAGACATGGGTCGATTTCCTTCATCTTTATGTTTACATAAATCGACACTTCCTTCAAACCATGTTCATATGACTGTTGGTGTAGAACCACATGCTTGTCAATTTAAGCGACACATTCCATTCTGCCTTTTTAAATCTCTTTACCATATGGCCAATAACGTTTTTCAGATGTTAGGCAAGATCAACGTTTGAACACTTATCAATCAACAATCATGATTCAATCTTCTGATGAGATGGATGGTTGTCGTAACTTCGGTACTTTTCCCTTCAGAAATTTTGAGTTTGAAACCTTTCAAACCTTCTGAATCATATTTCTTGAACAGATCAGATGACTTACCTTAATTTTGTGGAAATGAATCAATCGTCAGATTTGATTCTTATGGGGCTTAATATGACGACCAAGACTTAATCAAGCATTGAGATGGATGGCCACCATTTACTATGTGACTTCATATATTATACTTACGCTATCCTTCCACTGTGTTTGATCAATGGTTGTGAGTACACCTGACATCAGATCGATGATTGAGATCTCCTTCGGGTCTCTGAACATCATATATTTCGAGTCTCAACCCCTTCTTTCCTCCATACTTCAATCTTTTGGAGATGAAAGACCACTGACGCATGTCTCTCTAGGATTAACGGTTGAGATCTCCTTCGGGTCTCCGTAGTTCATAGATATCATATCTCAACCCCTTCTTTCCTACGAAGTGATCACCTGTTGAGTAAGTCATAAACAGTGGAGATTGCTTGTTGTTGGTTAACACTTCCTCTTACACTATCTTTCCACTATAGCAGATCAACGGATGAGAATGATCCCGAAGTGATATTCAGATCGGACGTATCATGTCCACTTCAGGACTTCAATATTCAGGACTTCGAGACTTTGGGCAAATGATGGTGGTAAAACAACTGAAGAAAAACTCCCATAGTGACCTAGCTTTCTTCAGTCACTTGATGATGTGTCATGAGCTAATTAACTTCTACGTGTCACACATATTCATGATTCGCATGTACCTTAAATGCCGAATAAACTTGAAACTTGTCATTATCTAATTGCACCATGTGTCCTTTCTGACATAGTTTTACTGACGTGGATCTCCTCATGTGGCACATGTTCATCTCCTTGATCTAATGGTTAGGATAGTATCGAAGGGTGTCTCAAATCAACGAATGAGAGAGAATTTGAACCTTCATCCTTCGGGACTTCGGGACTTTTGACATTTCTTAGTGGTGAAAATCTTGAAGAAATTCTCCTGGAGTGACATAACTTTGTTACATCACTTATTGACATGGCATGAGCCAATTTTTTCTGGACTCTTTCCATCATCTGATTATGCCATGTGTATTTGCTGACATGGTCTCCCACATGTATTTTTTTGTCATGGTATGCTAACGTGGTCTGCCACATGTCTTTTTTTGTAATGGTATTCCACATGTCCTTGTAGACGTGGTCTTCCATGTGTCCTTGTTGACGTGGTTTGCTGACCAACAACCCTAATCCAACGGTCATCATATATCCTCCAGATCCAATGGTCCTTATTCATTTTGGATTTCAGGCTTTGGTAATTCAACTTTCAAGTTTCCAATACTTTCAAAGGGAAATTCCCCGAACAGTAACCTCCTCTCATATTTGGACCTGATCTGAATGTTGTTGGTTGATCATGATCCTAGATTGATGGCTCGATCTGTCTATGATGCAAATTTTCTAGATTATCCTATCCTTCCACTTGGAATGATCCAATGGCTGATGAAAGTTTGCATAATTGAGATCTCAGATCTTACCACGCTTATCCTATCCTTCCACTCGAAAATGATCTGACAGTTGAAGATAATTCGTGTTTGATCCGATGGATGAAGTGTATTTGGTTAATCGAATTCTCAATAGTTTTTCCCCCGTTATCATGTCCTTCCACTCAAATGTGATTCAACAGTTGTGAATATTCTCTAAGCAGATCCACGATCAAGGATCATTGCGGAACCACAAATTTCAAGTGATTTAACTCATCACCCAAACTCCACAATTGGAAGTTGTGCGTTGTTGGTGAGTCAACCAAAATCGTTAATCTTCGAAGCTATAAGATCGGACAGTCCTGACTAATTGCGGGATGGAAACTAGTGTGACATTTAATTCTCCTTTCAATCTCTGCAATTCATCCGCGTCATTGATCTGGTGATTTCACATATGATGGTCATGACTTAATCTGACTTAAACTGATCGCTTGTTGGATCAATCACATTCATTGATATCCAAGTCCATGAGATCTGAATATCTAGACCAATTATGGGATTAGAACTAGTGGGTTGTTTAATTCTTCTTTCGCTCCCCGCAATTCATCCCTGCCATTGATATGGCTTGCATATATGATGACCATGATCCTAAAATGATCCTCAATCCCACAGTCACTCATATGACTTACGTCTCTAATATGAGATGATCTACACAATCGATTTCGTGATCAGACGACTGCTAAGGCTTCTCACCTTTTCCTGTGCATTGTTCGACTTCTCAGTCTTTCTGTCGATTGGATGATATTTCTAGAATGTGATCTTCATTCGCTAACTCTGCTAAGATTTTATCATAGGAACATTGTTGATCCTATCGTGATCAACAATAATCACAAATTTCTTCATATTGTTCACTGCTTATGCTAACTGATATACTATGCAGTGCGCTCTTCCTTTTGAGATTTGATCTTCATTCTCTTATTTACTATTTTTTCCCTTCTTAGATTTGATATTCATATTGTTCGCTTCTTCTGCTAACTAATATACTGTTGACATCAATGGCAATCTCATTTTGGGTAAACCACAATGATAATTCATTATAACAACAAATCATCACAACGACTGTTGACATCAATGACAATATGTCTTATTGGCACAGGGGCATACCCAGGGTTCAACGCTACAATAACGCACCAACAAAACCCTAACTACTAGCCCTTTAGGCAACACCTGCAAAGTAGATGAAGTCTCACCCAAGGTAGAGGAAGGGGTGGTTGAATGAATCAAGTGTCTGCAACCTTATCTGGGACATAGATCTGTGATTATAATAATTGATAGAGCACTTGGCACCATTAGTTCATCATTGTTAACCAATATTTACTCCGCAGGAAAACATAGCATCACAACATTCACTCTAACCTATTGTATTTAAGCACTTAGCATACACAATTGGATTAGATCTAGTAGATTCAATCACTAAGACCATTTACCCATGTGAGATATAACATCCAGATTCATCATAAGCACAAAGAATAAATAGATCTATCTATCTATCTCAAATCACTTAGCAACAGAAGACATAAACACATCAGAACTTCACACACAGAAGAATAACATCATATTTACGTGGTTCAACCCCACCCTGGGGCTACGTCCACCAACTCTTCTTATTTATTATATTGTTCAAAGGGTTACATGCACAGAGCCTCAAAACCCTACTCCACATAGGACAAAAGATCTGTGCAGCTTGCTACATCCTTCTTCCTTGCATTGCATCACAAAGCACTCCACAATCCTTTACAACCTTTTGCACCTAGCTCTACAAACTTCTCACAATATGCACAAAGCATTTAAAAATCATAGATCTAACACTTAGCTTATCGGCCTCTCATCATATAGATCCCTTTCCTTACATTGCCTAGAAATCTATTTATACTTTACAAAATAAGCCTAAACATGAGTAAACCCATGGGCCGACATCCCATACCCATTACATATTCCCAAATCCCAAAAAGGATCTAAAACAGAGTCGAGATCCCATGATCTCCACTTCGACTTGCACTCCTTCTTTGATAGGCTCTCAAAGTCCCAAAATAGGTCAACATGACCAAGAATCTCCCAAATCTTGGTCAAGGGCCAACATGCCCCCAACACTCACCTATAACTCGTCTCGAGTCTCTCTGGTCTGACCCATTCTTCTTGAAATGCCTTGAGCTTGGCTCGAGCTGCTTCGAATTGTTGATGTGCGATGACCTCCTATTCTGTGATCTCTTGGATGACTACATCATTGATAGGTCCTTCTAGACATTGTTCAGCTATAGTGGCAACCTACTCTAGCTCTTCTCCTTGGCCTTCTACCTTTGTACATAATTGATAAGCCTTGTCTTTTACTAGTTGGAGTTTCTAAGTTATCTCCATAAATCTGCTTTGGATAGTGTGGATCTGTTGTTGGGCGGTCCATTATTCATGGGATCGCTTCATTCGTTCTGTAGCTGACAGGGGCTTCAACTGTGCATGTACCTTCTCATCTTGGTACTTCACCTCTTATATCTGTGACTCTAGTGCTCTTAATTCTAGGCTCTCAATGAGTCATTCATATGTTAGGGCACTACGATTAGTGAGCTACTTACATTCTAGGGTAAGAGACCTTATCCTTTCAACTACACTCCTAGAAATTGCTTCTCTTTGGTTTTTGACATCTTGTGGAGTCTTAGGTACAGTGCGTAGCTCCAAATCTACTATGCATTGTTGTAGTTGTTGGATCACTTCTTCAAGATGTGCTACTTTCTTGGGAACTTTATCTTCTGATTTTACTTCAACGACTATCAAAGAGGGAAGTGATCTTTTGATTATTTCTTTTACTTTGAGTTCCTCTGCTAGCAACTGGTCCTTTTCTTGTTGTAGCTATTCTTTTTCTTCGTTAATCTTTGCTTGGAGGGAAATATTTTCTCATTTTGCAACACTACGTTTCTCTACAAGTACTCCTTGTACTTGTTCCAAAGCCTAGGTGGCTTGCGTTGTTTCTTCTTGTGCTCATCGAAGGTGAGCTTTGACTGTATTAGCGAGGTGGTGGAGTTGAGCTGGCTCATCTCCAAAGTTTGGATCTCCCGACGTAGTGGAGACTACGCGACTGGAATGTAAGGCCTGTTGTACTCCTTGGAGTTCAGTCTGAATCCGATCATACATCTCTTCTTGATTTTCTTCTTGTTTCTATGCTATTTCCATCCATTCATCATTCAAGGCTACTATGAGGAAGTCAAATTCATCCGAGGTGAGGACTTCCTGCATCTTTGTCATGGAGGCCTTTGATTTCTTCTGGGAGGAAGGTTTCAGAGGCGAACATTTCCTCTTATTTAAGGGTTCAACCTTGAATTTTGGTTGTTGTTCGACTTCCTTGGTTTCTAACTCTTCACCATCCCCTCCTTGATCAGGTGATAGGGATACAGTATTCACGGATGTGTTGTCTAACTCTTGTACTTCTTGAGTCTTGTTTGTTCTACTAGGTCTGGGTGTATCCTGCGCAGTATCTGGGCTGTCGATGTTGGATATCTCCACAGGGTTTGATGGAATGAGGATGTTAAGCCCTAATATTGGCTCATTATCCCTTAATTGGGGAATATTACATTAGTAATGTTATTTTATTTATGTCATCTTTATTCCATTATACCTCCTAGTCTTCTATATATACCAAGGAGACATTTTCATTTGGAATCATCTTGTACTTGAATATTTAAGTGGGGTAAAAGGAGTTTTCCCCCTTGAAGAGGTTTATTATCTAAAATTATCTCTTTTTCAAGGCATTGAGTACTTTTTCTGAGGTTTTTCTATGCTATATTGATATTTGGTTCCTAACATATGGTATCAGAGCTCAAGGTCTTGGGGTTTCACTACTACATATGAGACACCTTGGAATTTTTGATATAACTATTTTTCTAGAATGTTTTAGAAGGAATTTCTTGGAGGATATTTAGTAGACGGATCAAGGTACATTGGACTAAAATTTCATCTCCTGAGGCCTGATACGTTCGGAGATACAACCTGTACAAGATAGGGTTCTGGAATCATCCTGAAATAAGTCATTGCAGAATTTTTCCTATAAATTTTTTTATGTATCGTTTCATACCCAGAACTCTAGAGGATATTCAAAGAAATTAGTAAGGTATCTGTGGTAAGAATTTTAGCTTCTGGGTCATCTTAAATTTGTATATACACCTTGTGTAAGATAGGGTATCTGACTAGTCCTATTGACTAGTCTCAAGAAGTTGTTCCAGGTAAAACAATCATAACTTCTTCCTAGAGCATCCAAATTGAGTGGGACTAGTTTCATTGGATCGTGGACAATTTCTAGTATTGTGGGTACGAGTTTCAGAATTTTATATCAATTATTTTCTGCAAGGAATGCTATACAAGTGAGATCTCTTGGAAAGGAAAAAATCAACAAGTTGTGGGGAAGTTACCATAAATTCCACTTGGCACATCCAATTTTGATTAGACCTGTGGCATTGTAGAGAAGAAATATCAGAGAACTACATAAAATAATTTTTCATACCTAGCCAAAACTTGGGAGATAGAACAAAAGAAAGATTTTCTAGCAGAACCACCTCAAAATCAAGGTTCAAAAGTGATACTTGGCCAACATGCCACCCAAAAAGGGAACTTCTACACCAAATAATCCTCTAGACAATCCTACTTGGACTCTTGATGAAGGTGAAGAAATGCATAGGGGCATAAATGAATTACAAAAGAAGATAGTAGAAAAATATGAACTACAAGAGATGGAAGCTAAGTTGGAGGCAAAGATGGATGGTTTAAAAGAGGAGATCATGGAAGTATTGAAAAATTTCGTAACAGAGAAGACACCTGAAAGTGAAAATGCATCCCATGAAATTCATGATGAGGACGCAAGGAAGTTGAATCTAGAATGGAGAAACTCCAACTTTGGGTTGAATACCAACCATGTTCCTAAGATTGATATGAGGAAGTTTTATGGCAAGGACCCAATCACATGGATACTTCAGATGGAGCAATTATTTGATCTACATAATGTGCCACATACACAAAAGGTATGAATTTCTTCTTTATATTTATAACCTAATCAATTTGTATGGTATCAATGGCTTTGTTCTCGCAAATCACTCGTCACTTGGACAATTTTCATGGAAGAAATGATAACACACTATGAGGATACAAGGAACAATACCTTCTTTAGCCAATTGATAAATCTCAAGCAAAAGGGTTCAGTTACCGAGCACATTGAGAACTTCCAAAGATTGAATATAAAGGTAATTGATATTCTAGATGAGCACATGATTGATGTATTCATAGGAACCTTAAAGGATAACATTCAACATGAGGTTTTCCTTTGGGAACCCAAATCATTCGTGAATGCATTTAAGGTGGCAAGAAATGTTGAAAGTAAAAATATGGATATGGCTACTAGAAGGACCAATCCTAACATCTATAGAGAGAACAATGCTCCTTCTTCTAAAACACCTCAACAATTGGAGGAAAGAAAAGAAAAAGGTTTATCCTTTAATTGTCATAGAAAGTACAGTAAGGGACATAAGTGTGGTGAGAAGAAATTATTCTACATAGATTGTGAAGAGGAAGAAGAACAAGAAAAAGAACCATCTCAAGATGAAAACGTAGAAGCAATTTCATCTGAAGAGTTGACTCCCACGATATTGTG
>ML793958.1:110631-145044 GCA_009831015.1 Picea engelmannii
CTTGTGTCCTCATCATGAATTTCATGGGATGAATTTTCACTTTTGGGTGTCTTCTCTGTTACGAAATTTTTCATTACTTCCATGATCTTAGCTTCCATTGAATCCATCTTAGTATCCAACTTAGCTTCCACTGAATCCATCTTGGCTTCCATTGAATCCATCTTAGTATCCATTGAATCCCTCATCTCTTGTAGTTCATTTTTGGTTACTGTCTTCTTTTGTAAATCATTTATGTCCCTACGCATTTCTTCACCTTCATAAAGAGTCCAATTAGGATTTTCTGGAGGCTTATTTGGTGTAGGAGGTCCCTTTTTGGGTGGCATGTGGGCCAAATATCACTTTTGAGTCTTGATTTTGAGGTGGTTCTGCTAGACAATATTTATTCTATTATATCTCCCAAGTTTCGGCCCTTCTGGGTATGATACTTTCCTTTAGGTAGTTCTCTGATATTTCTTCTCTGCAATGCCACAGGTCTGATCAAAATTGGATGTGCCAAGTGGAATTTACAATAACTTCCTCACAACTTGCCGATTTTTGGCCTTTCCAGGAGATCTCACTTGTATAGAATTCCCCGCACAAAATAATTGATATCAAATTCTGAAACTCGCACCCAAAATACTACAGACTTTCCACGATCCAATGCAATCAGTCCCACTCAATTTGGATACTCTAGGAAGAAGTTATGATTGTTTTACCTAGAACACCTTCTTGAGACTAGTCAAAAGGGCTAGTCAGATACCCTATCTTACACAGGGTGTATCTACAAATTTAAAATGACCCAGACACTGAAATTTTTACCACAGATACAATACTAATTTTTGTAAATGTTATCCAGAGGGAAGGGTATGAAAAGTTACAGAAAAGTTTTTATAGTGAAAATGCCTCAATGACTCATTTCAGGATGATTCCATAACCCTATATTGGACAGGATGTATCTCCGAAAGTATAAGTCCTCAGGAGATGAATTTTGAACCCAACGTACCTTGATCCGTCTACTAAAAACCCTTTAAGAGGTTCCTTCTGAAACTTTGTAGAAAAAACGTTATAGTGAAAATTCCACGGTGTCTCAGATGTAGCAGCGAAACCCCAAGACCTTGAGCTCTGATACCATATGTTAAGAACCAAACTTCAATATAGCATAGAAAAACCTCAAGAAAAGTACTCAACGCCTTGAAAAGGAGATAATTTCAGATAATAAGCCTCTTCGAGGGGGCAACCTCCTTTTACCCCACTTAAATGTTCAAGTACAAGATGATCCAAAATGAAAAAGTCTCCTTGGTATATATAGGAGACTAGGAGGTATAATTACAAATAATGGCCTAAAGTCGACATAATTAAAATAACATTACTAATCTAAATTACAACTAATGGCCTAATCCGACATAAATAAAATAGCATTACTAATCTAATATGCCCCAATTAAGGGGTAATGAGCCAACATTAGGGCGTAACACATGGACTCCAGAGGAAACTAAAGCTTTTGAACAACTTAAAGAGGTGATGTGCAAAGATCTTGCCTTGACCACTCCAGACTTCACAAAAACCCTTTTTGTGGAATGTGATGCCTCGGGAAATGGAATTGGTGTTGTCCTAATGCAAGAAGGAAGGCCCCTATCTTTTAAAAGTCGACCACTCAAGGGAAAGGACTTACACAAACCAATTTATGAGAAAGAAATGATGGCAATACTACATGCATTGAAGAAATGGGGTCCTTAACTAATATGTAGGCACTTCAAGGTCAAAACATATCATGATAGTCTTAAATACTTCTTGGAACAAAGAATATATTCATAAGAACAACAAAAATGGGTAACCAAGATATTGGGTTATGATTTTGAAATAGTCTATGGGGAAGAAAAATGTTGTGGTAGATGCACTCTCAAGAAAGGATGAAGATGTTGAGGCCTTTCTCTGTGATATCTCAATCATCCAACCCGATTGGATAATAGAAGCAAGGGATGAATGGAAGAATGCCGAAAAAGTGTGGACTATCAATCAAAGGTTGCAATAGGATTCCAGTGCATCAGATACATTTACATAGAAAAATGATTCACTATGGTACAAAGATCGCTTATATTTATGTAAGAACTCCAAGCTCAAACAAAAGTTACTATTGGAATTGCACACCTCTCCAGTAGGAGGGCACTCGGGATTTTTGAAAATCTACCATAGAGTCAAGAAGTATTTTTTTTGCTATGGCCTTAAAACTGATGTTCAAAGGGTTGTGGTGGAATGTTTGGTTTGCCAACAAAATAAGGTAGAAACAATTAAGACCCCAGGTCTTTTACAACCATTATCCATCCCAAGTCAGTGCAGGGAGGAGGTTTCCATGGATTTTATCATAGGGTTACCGAAGTCTGAAGGAAAGAGTGTCATCATGGTGATTGTTGATAGACTGACCAAGTACACACACTTTTGTGCACTCTCTCATCCCTTAAAAGCTAGTACAGTTGCCACCGCACTCATGGAGATAGTTCAAAGACAACATGGCAGCCCAAAGATTATTGTAAGTGATAGAGATCCCATCTTCACTGAAAATTTTTGGACAGAATTATGTTCTTGTTTGTGTACTCAATTGGCTCATAGCTCATCCTATCATCCTCAATCCGATAGACAAACCAAGATAGTGAAATTTTTTATGGAAGGCTACCTTCGTTTCTTTGTCTTTGATAAACAAACACAATGGTTCAAATGGTTACCCTTGGCAGAATGGTGGTATAACACTTCCTTTCATACTGCAACAAAAATGACACCATTTATGGCACTTTATGGATACCACCCTCCCTCCATCACTTATTCTCTAAAATAAAAATCTAAGGTTCAAGCAGTGGAATATCACATCGAGAATCAACAACAAGTTCTCCAAATATTAAAGGCCAACCTGACCATGGCACAAAATTGCATGAAACAACAAGCAGATCAACATCATAGTGAAAGAAGTTTTGAAGTAGGGGATTGGTTGTTTTTAATACTACAACCATACAAACAGATGTCCCTCAAGCAAGCCAAAAAGGATAATAAATTATCACCAAAATACTATGGCCCTTATAAGGTGTTGCAAAAGATTGGTACTATGGTATACAAATTGGAGTTGCCTGCATCTTCATGAGTACACCTAGTTTTCCATGTTTCATGCTTAAAGAAGGTTATAGGCGACAAGATCCTAGTTCAAACTATATTTCCAGAACTTGACGAGGAAGGAAAAATCATATTGGAGCCTGAAGCCATCACTGACACAAGAATTCTCCAGCTGAGGAATAGATCCATTTCAGAGTATCTCATTAAATGGAGGAATCTACCGGCTGAAGATTCCACTTGGGAAGATGAGTCTTTTATACAGAAGCATCCAGAGTTACTCAAATGTTGCGGACAACACTTGTCTCAAGGGGAGGGGCATGTTAAGCCCTAATATTGGCTCATTACCCCTTAAATGGGGCATATTACATTAGTAATGTTATTTTATTTATGTCGACTTTATTCCATTATACCTCCTAGTATCCTATATATACCAAGGAGACATTTTCATTTGGAATCATCTTGTACTTGAACATTTAAGTGGGTTAAAAGGAGGTTTCCCCCTCGAAGCGACTTATTATCTGAAACTATCTCTTTTTCAAGGAGTTGAGTACTTTTTCTGAGGTTTTTCTATGCTATATTGATATTTGGTTCCTAACAGAGGAGGTCCACCGACCAGTCCTTGGTGATCTCCTCTAAGTCTTCCTCTGTCAGCTTATAGTATGATTGAATTTATTGCTTTTGTTCATCAGTGCGTGCTGTGATGTAAATAAAATGTCATTCTAAACTGTAATTCATCAATGGTCTGAACCTGTGTAGGGTATTTGGATTCATGTGAGGCTCAAACTGTATGGATATATTCAGTTGGTTGTAGTAGGTATGGAAGACAACATTGGGCTTCCACTGTTTATTCATGTCACTGGAATACCATAGTCTGTTGAAATTTGCAGCTAATGGTTCAAAAGCTTCGGTGTCCGAGAAGGTCACCCCTTCTGGCATCTCCTAGGCAATGAAAGTGATCAAGATCAAGAGCTAGCTGAAATGAAACTCATATCCTTGATCTTGGGCTTCTCTCCAGTCAAGTTCTAACTGGTTCACCAGGTACTTTGCTCAGTTCATTTGAAGACCTTTTGCGCACTTCCATGTGAGCTCAACTACAAAAATAATGACTTGGGTAGGTCAGTTCTTGCGTAATAGCTTCTCTGAAATCAATTGATAAGCGAGGTGCACTGTGCCACTCTGGATAGAGGCCACATTGTATCCTTTCATTCTTTTATCGACATTGCCATATGTATCTTTGATTTTATGTGCCAGAGTGAGATCCAAGGATTTTCCAAGGTAAAAATCCTAAGGATCAGGTCCTTGCATACTTAGGCCCGTGATCTAATTGATCAGTCTCGGATCGACTGTTATGCAGCGGTTGAGCCACAAATATCCACCATGGTAACAAGACTGCAACAACTTGACACATGCATTTACCTCCTGGTGTCTTCTGAAGTGAGGAATATTCATGACGTTGATTAAGGTGGATTGTGCGAGGTCATGGGTCCATTGCTGAGGGATGATCTTCAAATTCTTCCCTTTAGTTCTATTCAGGTACTTATATGGAGAAATAATGTTGTAGGCTTTGCGATCTCCAAGGTTGAAGTCTATAAACTTCGACGATGCAATCTTATCTTAGTTTTCTCGCACTATGCATATCCCCTTCAGGCATTACACAATGACCAAGGCATACTCAAAATCTCTAGGTACGATGTCTTGATTTATTACGCTATACAGAGGGGAAATATATGTAGGTAATATGCTTGGGATCAATTTGGCATTCGCTAAATCATCCCTATGCTTAGTTCACTTTTCATCTGATGGCTAGGATGGTCCAGTTCCGTGAGTAGAGGACAGAGAGGTTGGAAGTCCTCTCATTGACGATGCTTGTATACATGTAGACATCGACATGACTCTTTTAGTCATGAGGTCGATCAAAATTTCTTCAACAACTTTCTCTGTAGCACTCAACTCATCCGACATACACACTTGGGGTTAAAAATCTCAGGTTCGGGGGGTAACTCAGACACTATAATGAGATAGAGGGAAAGCGTGTGATGATCATAGTGCAAAATCACTTAGTTTGCGGGCTCAAATTCTCAGTTGGAAAAAGTACTATCAGTGCATGGTGCGATGGGATAAATACATAACTCGGCAATGGGTCTCTTGTAACAAGTATGAATCCTTCATTAACTTTGTTCTTTCTGTTATGGCATGATCCCAATGGTCTAGTTGCGATATTTCTATCCATAAATGTCTTTCTATCCATTCGGGGTGTGACTCTAATGGTTATAATGTCCACAACAACTAAATTTCTTCACCATGGCAAAGTGCTATGTGTCGTTGTTCTGATATCACAACGAAGTTCCAATTTTGCAAAATGTCTGTCTGCGAAGTTCCCTATGGAACCTTCTGTAACTTGTTGATCTTAGCTCTTTTCTTACTTAGTTTTCTAGCCTTCTTCCCAATGATCTTCGTCTCGGTATGTTTTTTTCCATTCTGATTCTTATCTTCTTTTGACCTAGTTACTTCGCATTGTTGAGATTCTTTCCTAAGATTCAAGTTTGGTCCTTATTCATTATCTGGAATAGGTACCTCAATCTTCTGTGGGTCTTATAGCATTCTTGTGACTTCAACATCTGAATCTATGATGTTAATTAGCTTCAATATGTTCTTATGTTCTTCGATCAAGAGCATGATCTTCCTATTCACGAAGGCTTTCAACTCTTTCTTCTTCTGCTCTAAGGCTTCTTCTTCTTTCTTTTTGGCCTGATATTCTTCAATCCAAGGGTTTCCTAGTAACATGGTAAATGGGGCACTATCCTCAATAAATTTAATGATCTCAAAATCTTCGTCTGTCGAAGTTCCATTGGCATTCATATGTATGTGAGAAAGCTTTCCACATAGGTGTATCATCTTTCCTTTGAATAGTCCTATTCCTCCTATTGAAGGAATCACAGTAGGCCTCCATATAGCTTCCCAAGTTCTTTCTATCATGATATTCACATGTGTTTCCTCATCTAGAACACAGTCAATGTCGAAGTCTCCTATTCTTCCTTCAAGGCATTCTTTTTCTTTGAAGGTCTCCAAAAATATGATGTGTCAGTGGTCACTCAGGGTTTATTTCATCTGTAGCAATACCTTTTCTGATTCTCTCTAGATCTGTGCCATTTTTGGATCTTCCTTAGGGTTTTCTTGTCTCATATTCATTTCTTCAATATTAGCAATCATTCTAGGGAAATCCAATACTTCATGGTCCATAGCTTTACAAAAACGATAACTAGGTCTTCTCCCAATGCATTCCTTAGCAAGATGATCTGGTTTTCTGCAACTGTAACATGGGTTAATCCTCTCTTTCTTGTAAATGATCCCTAGTATTTCTTGTATTGCGCACTAGGATCATGGTAGATAACCTGCAAAAAATTATTTCTAGGATCCTGCATACACTTATTAGTCCAAATATCCTTTCTATGCATAGTTATAACATATTTTCCACTATTCTTATCATATCTACTCATATGAAATATTATTTCATCTATTAATAACCTAGTTTTCAAGATATGATAGAATCTATCAAACATACCTAGATTCATACTTGTGAAATAATTTTTTTTACTTATCTTACCTCTACAGAGAACAAAACTTTCAAATCTTGAACTTTTCAATATTCTTACATTTATCAGAGCATAGATATTTCATAACTTACCTCTTTTAATCAAGAATTCTCACTTTTATCTTTCTCATAGCACAAAGATTTTGGATCTTCACTCTTTTCTTCAGATCAAACTTCTTTCATTAGCACAAAGCTTGTCAAACTAAGTAGAGTAATGCGCACTAGAGTAACAGATCTCCGCCTAGAGTTTTCACAATTTTAGGTCAGATATTTGCACAAATCTTCTTCTTCCTCAGTTCCTAGCAATCACAGTTTCAGGTCCAATACTGTGCACTTCAAAAATAGATCTACACACAGAAATTCTCTTCAGTTCCCAAAAATCACAGTTTCAATCTTGACAACAGAACCATTTGTTGGCATAGGGGAATACCCAGGGTTCAACGCTACAATAGCGCACCAACAAAACCCTAACTACCGACCCTTTCGGTAACACCTATAAATCAGATGAAGTCTCACCCAAGGTAGAGGCAGGGGTGGTTGTAGGACTCAAGTGTCTGCAAGCTTAGCTAGGACACAAATCTATGATTATAATACTTGATAGAGCACTTAGCACCGTTAGTTCATCATTGTTAACTAATATTTACTCCACAATAAAATAGAGCATCGCAACATTCACTCTGACCTACTGTATTTAAGGACTTAGCATACATAATTGGATCAGTTCTAGTAGATTCAAGTAGTAAGACTATTTACCTATGTCAAATCTAACATCCAGATTCATCATAATCACAAAGAATAAACAAATATATCTATCTATCTCAAAGCACTTAGCAACAAAAGACATAAACACATCAAAACAACGCACATAGCAGAATAACACAATATTTATGTGGTTCATCCCCACCCTAGGGCTACGTCCACCAACTCTTCTTCTTTATTATTTTCTTCAAAGGGTTACATGCACAGAGCCTCAAAACCCTACTCCGCATAGGACAAAATATTTGTGTAGCTTGATAGATCCTTCTTCCTTGAATTGCATCACAAAGCACTCCACAATCCTTTACAACCTCTTGCACTTAGCTCTCCAAACTTCTCACAATATGCACATAGCATTTACAAATCATAGATCTAGCACTTATCTTATTGACCTCTCCTCATATACATCCCTTTCCTTACATTGCCTAGACATCTATTTATACTTTACAAAATAGGCCTAAACATGGGTAAACCCATGAGCCGACATCCCATACCCATTACATATTCCCAAATCCCCAAAAGGATCCAAAACAGGGTCGATATCCCACGATCTCCTCTTCGACTTACGCTTCTTCTTTGATAGGCTGTCTAAGTCCCAAAATAGGTCAACATGACCAAGAATCTCCCAAATCTTGGTCAAGGGCCAACATGTCCAACAAGAGGCAACACTTACCTTTAAAGGAGAAGAATACAAAGAATTTCTGAAGAAACATAACAATGGCTTGGACCTTCTTCTTGAATATTTGGAGAATCTTGCATCTATTCCAGAAGACATAACCAAGATCCAGGTCGATTCTTTTAAAAATATCTTTCGAAAGTTTGTGTGGTTTTTCACTAGGTTGACGGGTCAGGAAAGAACTACTACCATTTCTTGCATGATTTTATATATTTTATATTTTAGAGTAAAAGAAAAGGCTATCTTTGACTAGGGAAAATTGATTTATGTCAAAATATCATCCCAGTTATCACACTACAAAAGGGACAAAATATTATTTATGTCTTCCTATTTGGTATTTTCTATAGTATATTGTTGTCAATTTCCAAACTTGACTATAAGTAAGAGGGTGAACTGTGAAATAGATCCAGTTACCTTCTGGTATCAGGCATTGTGGAGACATAAGATCTCTCTGTATTTTTATGAAGTTTACAATGATTTTGTCTCAGTAGTCAAAGGGATGTTGTTTGGTGAAAATTCCCCAAGGATATCTGACCAAGATAACAAATTATTAGAGAGAAAGGGAATGTTAGAAAAAATGGAAAATCACAATGTCATCAAGATATTTTTTTCCAAATAAAATCCCTCTTTTCTTCCATATCATGTATCTGATAAAATTGTTTATTATAGAGTTGGCAAGACAATAAAACTTCTGGCTACATTTTTTCCATGAAAAAAGGAAAAAATAATTTATCCCCTTTCCATGGAAGATTGGAGATTTCATTTTCAGAAACATAAATAAAATTGACGAGTTTTCAATCCATTACAACAATGTGAACTTAAAGTATGTTGAAAATATCAAGGTCTTTGATCATAATAAAATATTTGTAGAACACATTCTTTCGGTGGGATTCAATAATTCATTCATCCAAACATCATTGAATGAAGAAGAAGAAGGTAACAACCAGAGTACTCATGTACATGAAGCTAGTGACCTAGATATAGTACTAAGTACTAACGATTTGTATAAGAAAAAAAGAAAGGGTCCTAGTGAAAGGAGCGCCCAGTCTCCAGTTGTTTCTCCCAAAACTACCACATCCCGAAGAAATGCTTCAACTACTCACCCAATTAGAAATATTTCCCACAGTAGGTTAAGCAGTAGAGGAGATAAGAATCCTCCCCCTGAGAAAATTTATAATTCACATAAGTTACGTGTGAGAAAGAAAATGAAGAATTTAATACAAGAGGAAGAGGACAACCTTGTAGAAAACGACATCCAAATATTTTCTCTATATGACATGGAGATGGAGGTGGATATTGAGAAAATATTTCCCGTGATGGAACAACCATAAATTGTAACTCAACAAAATTCTTTATTGGAAGTTGTTGCAAATGAGAATTTTAGTGAAGAGGAATCCTTCACTTTTCAAAGTGTTATTTTTCATAAGAAATCTAAAAAATTGATTCTAGAAAGAGGTGATCAGAAAAATATAAAAGGAAAATCTTGCTCAGAGATTGACCTGAAAGACATGCGGTCATCCCCAATCTCTAAAATTGACAGGGAAAACAGTGATTCTCTTGACAATTCCATTTATGGATTGGAAGATGAAAATGCCAAGCTAAAAGAAAGGATTAGAGATATGGAAAATTCCTTAATGCTTCTTCCAATCCTGACAAGTCCTTTGTCAATGGTCAAACCAACCACACCCACCATTAAGTTGAAAGGATCTTCAAGTATACTCACAATGGTCAAGAGTTATGAAGACAATAATATTAAGAAGATAATTTCACTAATACCAGAAGCATGGGAGGTGTCAAAAAATATTGTTTCTTTTGGATCAAGGGAAGATGCATTCCATGAGTATGTGCAAGTTGATTTAAAGAACGAAGATGGTTTCTACACTGATGTTGTATTACCATTTGGAATCAAAGTCTCAAATATGAAAAAATTGCGAAGAAGAAAGGAGGATTTTCCTTCTCCAAGTCGAATAAAAAAACTAAATGCTTGTTGGAAGGAAAAGATTAAAAATCTAAGTAACATTGTTTAAGCATGCAACAAATACATATTAAACAAGAAGAATTGTTCAAAATATTCATGGAGACATATCTACAAGGAGGTACTCATGAGGTACAAGATCCTAAATTAATTCTCAATTCAATGTTTCTAACAAAGAAATAATTTGACGAACAAGTTGAGATATTTTAGGGGTTATCAACGAAAAATGTTTATGGCATACTTGAATGTAATGAAGAAGAACTAGACATATGGCTAGTTGATTATTCTGTGAAAAATCAATATATTGAGGAAGTATTACATGGTATTTATCTTCACTTGAGAGACTTGGAAGGTGAATTATTCAACATTAAATTCAGGCATGAAATAAATGTCTCACCAATGAAAAACTACATTGAAGATTGGTTCAAAAAGGAAATTGACAAATTAACCAAAGAAGGGAAAGAAATAGTTGAGATGGTTCCTATAACCTCAAATGAAGACAATAAAAGGACAACAAAAATCAAGAGAAGACATGAGAGACCATCATAGTAAGTTCATGTTGATCATATGTTGCTTTCTTTATCTATTTTTCATCCAGTTATTCAACTTCTTTGACTATAATGGTTTAACCGAAATCTAATAACTTCTCTATGTCTTCTTTCCAGGTCTTTCTACTCTGTTATCATCCACCATATTCCTTCTACAACTTAATTCTTGTTAATATTTTAGTTATGGCCTGTGGGAGCCCCAATCCCAATCCTAAGGACAAACACATTTAAATTTCAAGGCTTTGTAACAAACTATATATTTTTCATAAATCCCAAGAGAACTATTTCAGGATCTGTTTTGAATGTACTTTGTAAATTTGAGTTTTGAGTATAAAGTATTTGAGATTGATCTATCATTATACTTATTTTATCTCCCCATGTTTTTACTCTATTAAAGTTCTCTTATGCATGCAGATCATCTTCTTTTATTTTATGTGATAAAAAATATTTAGTTTAACTATGATGAATGTGAGGAAAGTTTGTCTATCTTTTTCAAATGTATGAAGTGTGCGATTATTGGGAATTTCTAAGGAAATATATTTAAAAAAAAAAAAAACTTTTTATTTCTTGTTATTTTTTCTTGCAATATTTATATTTCTTTGATTATCACGATATACTTCTTCAAAGTCCTATATTCTAAAAATCTAGAGTTCCAAGAAAATATTAAAACAAAAAGGAATACCACCTCTATAAAAACGTAGGGGGATTTGTATCCCTGTGAGGTTTTTGTTTCAATCCTAATGGATTCAAGCATCAACATGTCCAAAGTATTATGTGGCTCTTTTTCCTGTAGGTTCCACATAACATTTAGTGAGGTGGGTATAGATGAGAGAAGAGTTTTTGTAGTATAGTGGTGAATAATCCACAAGTTGTAGGTTGAGAAAATCTTGACTCAAGCACCAAATGGTGAGAACTAGGAGCTAACCTACCCACTATAGCCTTAGGCAGGTGTCCCCATCACTTTAGAGGTGAGGTAGTCACCTCAAAGGGGGAATCTCAGTGACCCTAGTTGGAATGAGATGGAAAAGGATGAATATGGAGAGTAGTTCCCTAAAGTTAAAATCTAAGTTGTATGGATGCCTCATAAAAGAGTCTTGGGAAGGCCCAATGGTTTCCAAGTATGTGGCGTAACCTGAAAATGGTGAAGTACCTTCCCAAGACACAATAAAAACAAACATATATTGCAATATAACCAATTGGAAAAGCATGTTAATATTTATGTCCCTAATAGTATTTGATAGTAACAATATATATCAGAAATAACATGGAATCATAAGTTGCAAGATAAATTCTATAAATCAAGTGAAATATGCAAGACAAAGACTAGCTAAATACTAGGAAAAATAAGGATAAAAGACCAAGATGCTAGCATGAAAAGACAAGGCTATTGTAAACACATTCTGCAAAAAATTATATCAGCCTTATGGATGTAAAAATCAATGTATTATAGAAATAAAATCAACCACTAAAACTCCTCCAAAATTTTCCAAAAATTGAGCTAGAGAAAGTAATACAAGTGTGCAAACTTTGGGCAATTTCGAATGGTTGATTAGAGAGTTATTCAATAAATTAGATTAGAGTTTCTGCAGCCCTAATGGCTAAAGATGAAAATTTGTAACAACAATAAGAAATATACATTTGATGGGGATTCCCTAGTGGTTGTGAGGTTCTCAAGGCGCAAGGAACATAATCCAAGTTGCAAAAAGTAAATATGACAAGAAATCATGTTTCCCAATGCAATATTATGTTCCTCCAATGCAAGATTCGTGCCTTTAGTTATGGGTTAATGGGGTCAAAAATAAATATCTAGGACTACTAAATCCTTGGGGGTGTAAATGATCTTACTTCCCAAGGTAAGTAACCTATATAGGGTTTGAAATTGAGGGGTTTAAATATCAATAAATGCAGGAAACTTCCACACTAATCCTAGAAGAAGAGGAGAAGAATTTAATCAAGAACAAAAATGAAAACAAGTAATCACAAAGTACACCGAGATTTTACCTTGGATAACCTTAACCAGAAAAACCAACTTTCCTTTGAGTGTTATTCTTGTAAATGTGTTCAACCTGCATAGAATAGATCTAGCTAGAAAATAACACACACATTTGCAAAGAGAAATTGTTAAAGAAGAAGCAAGAGAGAAAGAATGGAAGAATTCTCATTAAACGAATGAATAATAAATAAATTACACATGATATACTCTGTATAAATAAACCACTGCACACTGGAGGAGAATCCAATGCACCATAGTGGTGGTTTAGAGTGATCTGGACACACACCAACAATTATGGGAGTAAACTTCCACCTAGTCTAGTCTCTCGGGAAGTTACGAGAGCAAACTTCCAGCTAGTTGAGTTAACTAGTTTATCAGTCTTCAGATAAATGACTGAAATAGAGTGAAGTGAGGAGGATATCATGGAATCATGGGTAATGCGCTAGTATGGTGATGATACCAAGGACAATTCACATTAGCTGGTGATGATCCCAATGTTGCATGGTGACAATACCAATGTAGCATCTAGACTCCACTCAACTAATCAAACTGAAGTGAAAACTAAAGAGAATATTCTCCATAGAGGATATTCTTCCTAAAATATAGGAGACTGAATAATGACTAATAAACATAGGAAAAACCTTAGTAAAAATAAATCCTAGGTTTGTGTGAAGTAACTCCAACACCCCCCCTAAACATCACTATGGTGAAAATAAAGAATGGGTCCATGTTGTTATCACATGAAGTTGTCATGGGTCAAATTTCTCCTTAGGTTTTAATTTTTCATCCATTAGTATTTTTAAGTTTGTTTTTTTAATTTTCTCCTTATGGTCTTCTTAGTTTAACTCAAATAAATAAAAGGTTGGAGCTTGGCTCGCATATTTGACCCACACCCATGGTTTATAACCTTGGTTCATTTCCTATGGTTTATACCCTTGGTTCATCATATGATTTGACATCTATCACCATCATCCCCATGACACCACAAGCCTGACATGTCACTACCACCATTCATACACTTGAACCTCTCCATTCTATCCCTTTACCTGTTAGGGAGTCAAATCAAATTAATTCTAGTACACTGCCAACTCACTAGTTGTTTTTGTAATGCAGCTTTTGTACATCCTCCCTCTTTACCATAATTTGAAATTATGAAGCTGATGTCATGCCATTTCATTGTTTTCAACATCCTCATTTTCAAAAGGAATAATCGTGATTTGGTCATTAAATAATTCTAACTATTTACCAAAGTTTGAAATCCTGCTCCTAGCTCGGCACTGCAGAAACTCCTAGTTCACACAACACTGCAGATTATTCTAGAGACTAGATGACCAAGGTGAATTGAAGACTAGGATGGTTGTGAGAAACTTCATGCCTTATTAAGATCATCAATAGTCAAGATACGGTGTCCAGGTACTTTTTGATCCATTCGAGCTCTGTTGAAGATCATCTAAGGTTTTGTTTAAATGTTTCGTAGCACCTGCTGCTACAAATTGTGGTTTCCTCCACCTACCAACCCCTTTACCTCTGTTGTCATAGATTTATTATCCATCTACATATTGTCAGCCTCCTCCACTGAAATTGAATCAAATTTTATACTAGATATTTTGTGCATATTTATTTCTTGTCCATTATTGTCTGCGCTACAGAAACTGCTACAGAACTGCACTAAAGATCCCATGTTCCAACATTGCAAATTCTGTGTCAACCCAATGTCATCATCTATGCTCACATCTCCAACATTATCTCTTTTCCTTCACGGTGTCATTCTATATTTTGATCTCAAAGTTTGTTTGCAGTGAAAAGTTTAGGAGCCTTTTCCTTTAGAATGATGATGACCTTGTATGGTAGCCTAAAACTTGACAGTGAGGTGTCCTTGCATATCATTTCTTTGAAGAGATTTTCCTCATTTTCTAAGCCATCAAACTATTGTTTTACTAGTTCAGAATTCAATTGGAGGAAAGCCCTGAAATCCTAGATAAGGACCACCTTTAGAAAAACCTAAAGAGTTTTGTCCTTGCTTGGTTTCCTATACCTCTCATAACATTTCAGTGTTTGGTATCCTATTTCTATCAATAATTACACCCCAATAGAAGAAATATCACAAGGGTGGGAGTGTAGTCGGGACTGATCCTTCTGATATTCACTTGTTTGATGTTGTACCTTTGATCAGGGAGGTCTTCCAAAGGATTGGTTTCCTAAATTTCTGTCAGAATATGCAGAGGGGACACCCTGAGGTAGCCATGGAATTTTCTTTAAAATTTGATCGCACTAAGACCAAGGTAGGAACCCTTGAGCTAGAAGTATCTGAGGGTACCATTGCAACAACCACTGATATACCTAACACTAGTGAAAGGTGTTTCAAATCTATGAATCTTAATGCAACCTTTTTTAAATATTTCCTCAAACCAAAACATAAGAAAGATAATTTATCTAAAGGAGTGCCTAGGAGCCACTTGGTTGAGGGTTTTGACAAAATGTTGAAAGCCATCCAGAGGTATTTTACATGTGAGGGAAGATTCAATATGATATACCAGTATCACATTAGGCTTTTACTACACTTCACAAGCAAGGATTTAATGAACATTTGTTTCTATCTGTTTAGGAGTATGGGAAAAATGGAAGACAGGGTCTAGGCCAAGTATAAGGCTGTGAACACCAGTTTTTTCCACTCATGGTTGATTAGGATGCTTGTAATGGAAGAATTGAAGAAAATAAACCTCACTTGGGAGCAGCTCATTGCCTCTTCTAATCTGCAGCTAGATGTAGCCCCTACCCCTCAATCCAGGGTGCAGATCCCTTTCCCAACTAGTAGTGTTGCCCAAACAGAAACAAGAAAAAAGAGAAAGGGAAAACACATTGCCCAATATAAAGAATTTCCTAAAGAAGTTGAAGAAGAAGAAGAAATGGAATCCCATCACTCCCCACAAAGGGAAATTTCACCTCATCCTGCACCTAAACAAGAGGAAGTCCCCTCAGCCAAAACTACAACCAAAAAGGGGACAAAGTTACATTTTTCTTCACCTACTGCAACAGTTGAGATGGGAGCTAGGAGGCCCTTCACTAGATCATTAACCCATAAGGAAGATGCTGAAGCAGAAGTCATAACCAAAGATCCTATCCAAAAGAAAGATAAGGGTACAAGTGACATTGTTGGGAAGCCTATTGAAGTTACGACCAAAGCTATTTTTCAGAAGAAGGATAAGGGTAAGGGTGAAACTATTGAGAATCCTGTTGAAGTCATAAACATCACCACTCCCCCTGATAACCCCACCTTCAAGAGATTGATCATAAAACTCAGAGATGCTAGAAAGGAAATTGTCCACTTGAAGGGAGAAAGATTGACTTAGAGGAAAAATATGAGCAAACTCGTGGACATGTATAATGAGACCCTTTATCTGGATAGGTTTATAACAAGAAGATTCTTTCCCCTCCATAGGAAAATTCAGACTTTGTAGAGGAAGAACCAAATATTACAGTCCCATAACAAAAATTTTAAAGAGGATTTGCAACCCTTCAAGGATGATCTATCCCAGAAGAATCTCAATGTACTAGCCCAAGCTGCAATAGGGAGAAGTGATGTTGCAACAAGGAGAAGTGCTAGATTAAGAAGATGAAGTGGAGAGGATAAAAAATCCCATTTTTTATGATGATCAATGTTTTCATCTTGATTTTTTGAGGGAAGTGTCATAATTTTACCTATTGGAGACATCTACATGCTTACACTCCTTCCGCTAAGTTGTTTTTGGGGTTTTTGAGGCTCATTGCATGACATGGAAAAATACATGAAATTTCATAGTGTCTGGTGCTACTAAATCATCCACATAGACAAGATTGCAGATTCTCTATGGAAAGTGTTGTCTAATCACCTAGCTAGACACAAAGTGGTAGTTCTCTACGAAAAGTTGTTGCAGAACAGTTTTCACAGTTGGACGCTACGAAATATGCTACCGAATGCACGAATGATTTTAAGGATGGAATTTTATTTTAAAATGTAGAAACCTTTGCGAATATTACTGATCCTTCATATACCAACTATTAAATGTTTGGCGATATTTTTGTAAAAATATTCAAATTTCTAAGGATTTTATATAGTTTGTATAAAATTTTGGCTATTTTTAAGGTAAAATAATTTTATCCTATAGAATTTGGGCAAATCATTTTTAGAATAGCGAATCGTTTTTGGAAAAAACATGGAAAATTATCCCATGAGAGAAATTTATCCCCGAATGCACTATGGAATCTGCTGCAGAACAATTTTACATAGGCGGGCGCTATAAAATAAAATATTCTACCAGTTGCGCTACGAAAATTTTCTACAAACTGGCTGATACAGTCAACAGTTTTGAATTCGTTGACTCTCTCTAGATTTGATGGATTTGGAGGGAATCAATGTCCATTAGGTGGAAAATGGATCTTAGCACAATGGCTTGGAGGACACATGACACTAATGGAGATGCACCCAAGGAACAAAAAAATAGGTCTTTACTATCTTTTTAGAGTTGTTGCCAACATGCTACATGTTTCTAATAGTTTGTTAGTTCCACTTGTACATATGTTAGATTAGAAGTTTTTGGTGGAGAATCCTAGGTTAGAGAGGCCAAATTACACTCCAAGCTATTTCTTACTATTTAAATTATAAATACAACAGACAAATGTTATTTTGAGGTTTGAATGGTTGAGCAGAGCTCCCTATTGTAATATTTTGATCAGACAGAGACATACTCTAGTTTATGTATGAGATCTAAGATATTTTGATTAATAGAAGTCAACCTCTTTTCATTATCTTTCTTCTTCTTACTTTGATTTCTCATTATTGTATGATCCTTATAAGATTTTATAGATGTGTTATAATGGATGTTTGATTATGATGTTGTTGTAAATGTTTTCAGTGTTTTCAAGTTTAGTTCAAGAGGTTCTTGTAACTGATCTTTTTCTTCACTTAGCTGCTAGAAGGTCTGATGATTATAGAAGAGCTATTCATCTTCCTCATCAAGTCTTCCATATACTCATATTTATCTTTAAACCACTAACTTAAGTTAACCAAAACGCCATTTGCTTATGCATATTAGCCTAGATTTTCTGTGTTGGAACAATGTTATGCTGAGTTTTTTCCATTTGACATTCTATCATAAATCTACATTTACAAACCTATTTGATGGGTGTTGGGATTATCCTCTTGCAATCTAAGGGTGAGTCTCAATGCTAACATTATTGGCATCATTGTCATGGAACGAATTGAAAACATTTCCTTTGGATTGAATGACAAAGAAATATTGATCCTGAAGGTGCATTAGAAATCAGTACATTGAAGATTGTAGCTTGCACCTGGAGACTCCATTGTTTTAGTTGTGGATCCCAAAGGTAGGCACACAACTTCTACTCCACATATACCTCTGGAAACACCCGAATCTAACCCAAAGAATATTATCAAGAAAGGAAAATCTTCTCTAGAAGTCTTTTCAGCTGCTGTACCAGGTACTTCTGGCCATTTTCATGATTTCACCTTTAATACACTTGTAACTGTATCCAGTTCTCCTCTTTTACCCTCTGTTGAAGTTTCTAGGAATTTGGATTTTGAAAATTTTCCTATTGAATACTATTCTTTTAGTCCCAAATTGAAAGAAGAAATTTTTAAAGTCCTTTCCTCTCCTGATATTGTAAGATGGTTTAGAGTTGAGAGCTTTGAAGATTTTCCTACCTTGGGTTCTCCTATTCCTCCTTCTATCAAAATTTTTGTGACTAAAGAGGAGGAAACCTCATTTCCCTTGGATCTTATACCATCTTCTTCCAAGACTCAACCTCTTCTTGTAAAAACAAAAATCTCTCCATCCAACTTCCCTCTTTCTCCCAAAACCAAAGCTGTAGTTGTACCTATCAAGACTGAATCTCCCCCTTGTTCTCCTAGAATTCACAATATAATGGCAGGTGATAACCTTCCTAGAAATAGGATGGATGCCATAATGGTTTCTAGGGATGGCCCTTCTGTGTTACCTAAACCTATGAATTCTCTCCCAGTTGGAGACTACGTTAAGTACATGCCCAAGTTCATAGGGGAAGAAGATAGAAATACAAAAGAAAACCTTGCAGCCTTTTATAGTTATGCACATAACCTTGATATTAAGAATGAAGATGTGTGGATGAGGGTATTTGTACAGAGCCTTGATGGTGAGGATATGAAATGATTTAGAGGTTTGACTCCTGGATCTATTTCTAGAATTAAATATTTGGATGATGCTTTTCTCAGGCATTGGGGGGATAAAAAGGATTTCCTATATTGCATTACAGAATTTAGGTCACTTTAGAGGAAAGAAGGGGAATCTATTTCATATTTATCAAAGAGATTTAATAAAATGTATAAAAAAATTACCACTAAAATAAATCCTACAAAAGATTCTGCCAAGATTACCTATGCCAGTTCTTTTGGCCCTAAGTTTTTCCTCCTGTTGAGATAAAGAAGATCTACATTTCTATCTCATATCCAAGATGTAGGCTTGGAGGTATAATATAACATATTGGCAGCTGACAAGCTTCGGTGGAAATCTGATAGAGAAAGAAAAAAAAGTAGGGCTAAAGCTTCAACCTCTGATTCCCCTGTTGTCCACCCTCAATTTGATGAACTAACAAAATTGGTAAAATCACTTTCTCTTGAAATGGAAAAGTTGAAACTTGAAGGAAAGAAGAACTATATGAACACACATAATGTTGATAGTAGAGGAAATTTTAGAAGACCAAATAATGCCCCTCAGGTCCTTCAAAGAGATAAAAGAAATAGGGATAGGGATGATAAAAAATTCCAAGCCCTCTCCAAAATAAACTTGTTGTTGATGAAGAAGGAGAGGATGAAGAAACAGATCCAGGAATCCATTTTCTTGGTGATATTTTTCCATCCCCTCATTTAACCCAATCTGCATATGAGGAGTTTGTCATGGACAACCAATTGAATGAATTGAGTAAAGGGGAAAAAACCAATGATAATCCAAATAAATACAAACTAAGGTAAAAAAAGAAAGAGGGAAAACCCAACACTTTTGATCAGACCAACGAAACAAAAAATTATGTTAAGGATGTGGAATCTAGAAACAAATGAAAAGAGGCACAAAACCCTCAAGCAATGGTTAAGAGCCCTGTCCCAAAAATTAAGGAGATTCTAAAATCTCCCTCTTTTAGCTTTGAAAGTGATATTCAAAAGATCAAAATCCTAGTACCCTTTTCAGAGCTGATTAAGAATGAGGATTTAAAAAAATGTCTTTCCAATATGTTGTAGCCTAAACCTTCCTATAATTCCACAGACTCAGTCAACCTTCAAGATGAAAAACCAATAGTCATATTGGGAACTTTGGTAGAGGATAGGGATGACTCTTCCCCTCCTTTTTACACATCATTAAATATTCATGATAAATTGTTGCACAACTACTTGATGGACTTAGGTGCATCTCAGAACCTCATGCCTAAAACTTTTATGGATGAGCTTGGGATGGAAAGTACAAAAAATTATCATGACCTATACTCATTTGATTCTAGTAAAATGAAGTGTCTTGGAGTAATCAAATACATGGTTGTTACCCTGTACCAATTTATCATGAAAAGTGTGGTCATGTATATTGTGGTGGCTGATGTCCCCCCTAAGTTTGGGATTCTCTTGTCAAGATATTGGATCAAAATAATAGGGTGGACTTTGCATATAGACCTTTCATATGCCACCATTCTTATATTTTGGGGAGAGAAAAAGGATTTATAGGGAAGCACAACTAACTTACATCATCAGTGATGAAGATGATCCTACCAACCACCCTATTTTGTAGTTGATATTAATTTAGGATCTAGTATTTTATAGCTCACTGATGTTACTCAATCACCTATTGAAATCAAAAAACAACCCATTAACTCTTTTGAAATTCCTCCTCATAATACCTATGTTTGGAAGATGTTTATTGATGGAGCCTCTTCTAAGGAAGGTGTTGGTGCTGGGGTAGTATTTATTTCCCCTACCCAAAAGATCATATCTTTGTCTTACAAAATTGAATTTGAAACTACAAATAATGTGGCAAAGTATGAGGCTCTTGTTTTGGGTTTGAGGGATGCTAAAGACATGAATATTAAAGAGTTAGCAGTGTTTGGAGATGCTGAATTAATTATACATCAAGTCAAAAATATGTATCAAGCTAAAAACCCCATGTTAAGGACTTACATAAATGAAGTTTGGGATCTTGTTGATAATTTTTTCTTATCTTTTAATATCTCTTTTGTTCCAAGAGAGGAAAATACTATGGAAGATTCCTTGGTTGTTTCTGCAGGTAATTTCACAGTTCCTTTTCCCCCCTAAGATAAAATATGATGTAGAATTGAAGTATAGACCCTCTATACCTGACAATGTCAAACATTGGAAGGTCTTTGAGGATTATCTTGAGATCAAAATATTTCTTGAAACTGTGGAGGAGTTTTTTGCCCTGCATATTGATCAAGATAATAATTATGTCAAAATCCCTCATGCTGACATTTTCTGAATAAAATTGTTGACCATCATATTGTTCAATTTCCCAGTAAACATATTCCAAAAGGACTAGTCCCTTTGGAGAGATTGTTCAACAGAAATGATGTTGTTGTTAAGGTTAAAGTTTCAACTAAAAATGCTAATGTGACTTAATGCAATTTAGGTATAGAGAAGGATCCAAAGCATGTGAAATTGTCTAACAGTTTGTCAAAGGAACAAAGGGCTGAGTATGTTAAGATTTTAAAGGATTTTCCTGATGTGCTTGCCTGGAAATATGAATATTTACAAACATATGACACAAACATCATAGAACATAAGATCCCTTTGAAAGAGGAGACCAAACTTTTTCAGAAGAAACTCAGACAAATAAATCCCATGTTGCTTCCTATTATGGAAAAAGAAGTGAAGAAGTTGTTGGATGCCAAGATCATCATTCATTTGAGGTACTGTGAGTGGGTGGCTAACTTGGTCCCTGTGAGGAAAAAGAATGGGAAAATTAGATTGTGTATTGATTTCAATAATTTTAATAGAAGCTCCAAGAAAGATAATTACCCCTTGCCAAAGATTGAGAACATTTTGCAGAGAGTGACTGGATCATCTAGGATGTCTATTATTGATGGATTCTTAGGATACAATCAGATCTTTGTCTTACCTGAAGATAGAGAGAATACAACCTTAACTACTCCTTGGGGCACATTCATGTATGCTAAAATGCCCTTTGGATTAATGAATGCAGGAGCAACTTTTCAACGAGCAATGGATATTACCTTTATTGGGGAGAAGGAAAAATTGGTGGTCATCTATCTAGATGACATTACATAGTTCTCAAAATATGATAAGGAACATTATCATCATTTTAAAAGGGTCTTCCTGAAGTGCAGAAAGTTTGGTCTCTCTCTCAATCCTAAGAAGTATTTCTTTTCTATGAAGGAAGGTAAGTTATTGGGACACATTGTATCAAAAGAAGGGGTAAGAATTGATGCAAGAAGAGTAGAGGATATTCAGACTTTATCTCTTCCTAGATCTAAGAAAGAAGTTCAATCTTTCTTTTGTAAAATCAATTTTCTTAGAAGATTCATCTCTAACTTTGTTGAATTGGTAATGGACTATTGAGGCTTGGGATTATTTTGACCAGATCAAACATGCCTTGACTGAAGCACCTGCACTTATCAACCCTGATTATTCCAAGGAATTTCTGATATTCTCCCTTGCCTCATATGACACATTAGTTATTGTCTTGTTATAGAAAAATACAGAGGGGTTAGAGCAACCTATTTCATTTTTTAGCAGAGCGTTGAGGGATGTAGAGATGAGGTATGATATCATGGAAAAGAAGGCTTATGATTTGGTCAAATCCCTCAAGGATTTCAAAGTATACATTCTTCATTCCAATATTGTTTTCTATTTTCCCTCAGCCGCTGTGAAAGAGATACTTATCCATCCTGACATAAATGGGAAGAGGAGAAAATGGATTGCAAAAATTTTGGAATTTGACCTTGAAATGAAGCCCACTAAAATAGTGAAAGGTCAAGGTTTAGATAGGTTGTTGGGTGAATCAAATTGGAAAGAACTAGAGGTTAATTTCATGAACATAAACTCAAAAAATCAGCCAGCTGATTTTGCTGACAAAACCTCTTATATCAGCCCCAACTTGGCATAATGCACTTGGTATAAAGACATCATATATTTTCTGCAAAAATTGTAGCCTCCTGATGGTTTGGAAAATAGAAAGGTAAGATATTTGAAGCTTAAAGAAATCATATATTCTCTCATTGACCACATATTGTATTGGAAAGATCCTCTAGGGGATATTTTGAGATGTTTAGATCCACGGGAGGCCCAAAAGGCCATGACTGATTTTCATGACAACTTGTGTGGAGGGCATCACTTTTGGAGAACCACATCCTATAAGATCCTCAGAGCTAGGTATTTTTGGCCTTGCCTTTTTACTGATGTTTGTGCAAATATTGGAGCTTGTGTCAAATGCCAAAAGTTTTCTGGAAAGAATGAACTCAAATCTTTACCTTTAAAGCCTATGGTGGTTTCTGGAACTTTTCAACAGTGGGGTCTTGAATTCATTGGGGAAATTCATCCAGCTTCAAGTGGTCAACAAAGGTGGATTTTGACTGAAACTGATTATTTCACCAAATGGATAGAAGTCATTCCTACATGGAGTTCCTCCCACAAGGTAATCATTAGTTTTCTTAAGGATATCATGTCAATATTTGGTTGTCCAACCAAGATTGTTACTAACAATGTTGTCTCTTTTAAAGCTGAACCATTGATCAAGTTTTGTGAATAGTATGGGATTACATTAGTCCATTATACTCCTTATTACCCCTAAGGAAATGGTTTGGAAGAGTCTTCTAATAAGAGCCTCATAAATATCATCAATAATTTATTAGAATACAACAACAAAGCATGGGACTCAAAGATGAAATTTTCCTTATGGGCTGATAGAGTTACAACAAAGAGGTCACTTGGTATTTCCCCTTTTTAGCTTGTATATGGGATTGAAGTTATCTTTCCTACTCAGCTTGCCTTACTTGTGGAAAAGTTCCTCCAGGATTACCAAGGAGAACTTGATGATATGGTCAAGAGGATACAACAACTAGTAGAATTACAATAGACTAGGGAGAAGCTCATTGACAAAGCACATGACCATCAATAGAAGATAAAGCAAGTCTTTGACAAGAAGGTAAGCAAAGAAGATTTCTAGTTGGGAGATCTAGTGCTCAAGTGGGATGCACCGAAGAAAGACAAAGGCAAACATGGTAAATTCAAAGCCTTGTGGATTGGCCCTTTCAATATTTCTGAGGTGTTTTCAAATAATACTTATAAATTGAGGAACTTGGAGGATTCTGAAGTTTTTGGTGGCCCTGTCAATGGGCACTTTCTGAAGAAGTATTTTTCTTAAGCCATGAGTGGATTTTCCATTCATTGTAAATATCACTTTCCTTTTATTTTGTTTGAATAAATGACCCCATAGAACTAGGATAAGACACTGAAGCTGCTTGTTCTTGGAAACTCACAGGGAACATACCATCCCCCATGGAGCCAATGTTATCACATGAAGTTTTCATGGGCCAAATTTCTCCTTAGGTTTAAATTTTTCATCCATTAGTCTTTTTAAGTTTTTATTTTTATTTTATCCTTATGGTTTTCTTAGGTTAAATCAAATAAATGAAAGATTGGATCTTGGCTCACATATTTGACCCACACCCATCATTTATAACCTTGGTTCATTTCCTATGGTTTATATCCTTGGTTCATCATATGATTTGACAACTATCACCATCATCCTCATGACACCACAAGCCTGACATGCCACTACCTCTAGTCATATGCGTGAACCTCTCCACTCTGTCCCTTTACACTTTAGGGAGTCAAATCAAATCCCTTATAGTACGATGCCAACTCACTAGTTGTTTTCGTAGCGCAGATTTTATACATCCTCCCTCTTTACGATCATTTTCAATTATGAAGATGATTTCATGCCATTTCATGTTTTTTATCATCCTTGTTTTCAAAAGGAATAATCGTTATTTGGTCATTAAATAAAATTAACTATTTACCAAAGTTTGAAATCCTACTACTAGCTCAGCACTGTAGAAAATCCTAGTTCAGACAACGTTGCAGATTATGCTACAGACCAGCTGACCAAGGTGAATTGAATACTGGGATGGTTGCGAGCAACTTCATGCCTTCTAAATATCATCAATATTCAAGATACAGTGTCAAGGTAATTTTTGATCCATCCGAGCTATGTTGATGATCATCTAAGCTTTTGTTTAACCTTTTCGTAGCACCTGGCACTGCAAATTGTGGTTTTCTCCACCTACCAACCCATTTACCTCTATTGTCATATATTTCTTATCCATATGCATATTTTCAGCCTCCTCCACTGAAATTGAATCAAATTTTCTACTAGATATTTTGTTCATATTTATTTCTTGGCCATTATTCTCTGCGCTACAGAAACCTCTACGAAAATGTGCTACAGATCCCCTGTTATAGAACTGTAAATTGTGTGTCAACCCAGTGTCATCATATATTCTCAAATCTCCATCATTAATTCTTTTCCTTCATGGTGTCATTCTATATTTTCATCTCAAATTTTGTTTTCCATGAAGATTTTAGGAGCCTTTTCCTTTAGAATGATGATGACCATGTATGGTGGCCTTATGTTAGACTAAAACTTGACAGTGCGGCCTCCTTGCATATCAATTTTTTGAAGATATTTTCCTCCCTTTCTAATCCATCCAACTGTTCTCTTACTAGTTCATAAGTCAATTGGAGGAAATCCATGAAATCCCAGATAAGGACCACCTTTCAAAAAACCTAAATACTTTTGTCCCTATTTGGTTTCCTATACCTCTCATAACATTGTAGTGCTTGGTTTCATGTTTCTATCAAAGGATACACCCCAAAATAAGAAATATCACAAGGGTGGGAGTGTAGTTAGGACTGATCCTTCTGATATGAACTTGTTTGATTTTGAACCTCTTATCAGGGAGGTCTTCCAAAAGGTTGGTTTCCTAACTTTCTGTCAGAATATGCAGAGGGGACACCTTGAGGTAGCAACGGAATTTGATTTAAACTTTGATGACACTAAGACCAAGGTAGTAACCCTTGAGTTGGAAGTATCTGAGGCCACCATTGCAACAACCATTGAGATACCCAACACTGGTGAAAGGTGGTTCAAATATATGGCTCTTAATGCAACCTTTTCTATAGATTTCCTCAAACAAGAACATCAAAAAGATAATTTTTCTAAGACAGTGCCTAGGAGCCACTTGGTTGAGGGTTTTGACAAAATGTTGAAAGTCATCCAGAGGTATTTTACATGTGAGGGAAGATTCAATATGATATACCAGTATCACATTAGTATTTTACTACACTTCACAGACAACGATTTAATCAACGTCCCTTTCTAACTATTTAGGAGTATGGGAAAAATGGATGATAGAGTCCAAGCCAAGTCAAAGGCTATGGACACCATTTTTTTCCACTCAGGGTTGATCAAGATGCGTGTAATGGAAGAATTGAAGAAAATAAACCTCACTTGGGAGAAATTCATTGCCTCTTCTAATCTATAGCTAGATGTAGCCCCTTCCCCTCAATCCAGAGTGTAGAGCCCTTTTCCATCTAGTAGTGTTTCCAAAACAAAAACAAACAAAAAGAGAAAGGGAAAACACATTTCCAAAGATAAATAAGTTCCTAAAGAATTTGAAGAATAATAAAGGGAATCCCATCACTCCCCACAAAGGGAACTTTCACCACAGCCTGCACTTCAAGTAGAGGAAGTTACCTCAGCCAAAACTACAAACAAAAAGGGGAGAAAGTTACATTTTCCTTCACCTACTACAACAGTTGATATAAGATCTAGGAGGCCCTTCACCAAATCATCATCCCATAAGGAAGATGTTGAAGCATAAGTCATAACCAAAGATCTTGTCCAAAATAAAGATAAGGGTAAAGGTGACACTATTGGGAAGCCTGTTGAATCCATGACCAAAGCTGTTGTTCAAAAGAAGGATAAGGGTAAGGGTGAAACTATTGATAAGCCTATTGAATTCATAAACATCGCGACTCCCCCTAATAAGCCCACCATCAAGAGATTGATCAGACAACTCAGAGATGCTAGAAAGGAAATTGTCCACTTGAAGGGAGAAAGATTGATTGAGAGGAAAAATATGATTGAACTCATGCACATGTATAATGAGACCCTTGATATGGCTAGGTTTACAGCAAGAAGATTCTTTCCCCTCCATAGGAAACTTCAGACTTTGTATAGGTATAATAGAAGCTTACAGTACTAGAGCAGAAAACTTAAAGAGGAGTTGCAACGCTTCAAGGATGATCTAGTCCAGAGGAATCTTAATGTACTAGCCCAAGCTACAATAGGGAGAAGTGTTTTTGAAACAAGGAGAAGTGCCAGATTAAGAAGATGAAGTGGAGAGGATAAAAAACCCATTTTTGATGATGATAAGATTTTTCATCTTGAAGTTTTGAGGGAAGTGTCATAATTTTACCTACTGGAGGCATCTACAAGCTTACACTCCTTCGACTAAGATGTCTTTTGGGTTTTTGAGGCTCATTGCAAGACACAGAAAAATACAAAGCATTTCTTAGTGCCTGGCGTTATAGAATCATCCACACAGATAGGATTGCAGATTCTCTATGGAATGCATTACAGATTTGCTACGGAAAGCGCCTCTCTCTAGCTTTGATGGATTTGGAGGGAATTAATGGCCACCAGGTGGAAAGTGGAGCTTAGCACAAAGGCTTGGAGGACACATGGAACTAATGGAGATGCAACCAAGGAACAAAAAATTAGGTATTGATTATCTTGTTAGAGTTGTTGCCATCATGCTCCATGTTTCTAGTAGTCTTTTAGGTCCACTTGTATAGATGTTAGATTAATAGTTTTTTGTGGAGAATCCTAGGTTAGAGAGGCCAGATCACACTCCAAGTTGTTTCTTACTATTTAAATTATAAATAAATAGAAGAATTATATTTTGAGGTTTGAATGGTTGAGCAGAGATCCCTATTGTAATAGTTTGATCATACAGAGACATACTCTAGTTTATGTATGAGATCTGAGATATTTTGATTAATAGAAGTCAACCTCTTTTCATTATCTTTCTTATTCTTACTCCAATTTCTCATTATTGGATGATACTTATGAGATGTTATAGCTTTTTTATAATGGATGTTTGATTATGATCCTGCTGTAAATTTTTTCAGTGTTTTAAAGTTTAGTTCAAGAGGTTCTTGTGACTGAACTTTTTCTTCACTTAGCTACTAGAAGGGCTGATGCTTATAGAATACCTATTCATATTCCTCACCAAGTATCCCATATACTCATATTTATCTTTAAACCACTTACTAAAGTTAACCAAAACCCCATTTTCTTATGCATATTACCCTAAATTTTCTGTGTTGGAACATTGTTATGCTGAGTTTTGTCCATTTGACATTCTATCATAAATCTACATTTACAAACCTATTTGATGGGTGTTGGGCTTATCCTCTTGAAATATGAGGGTTAATATCAGTGCTAAAACCTACAACAAGGCCATGTTAGGCACACAAATACAAAATATACAATGACATAAAGTGNAAATTGCTAGGAAAATTTGTCTTTCACTCCAAGATGAATTCGTAGAGAATTTAACTTCTACTTAGTGAATCTCTTGGTGAATATGTCTGTAGTCTGTTCTGCTGAAGGACATAACTGCAAGTCAATGATCCCCTCATGTACAAAGTCCTAGATGTAGTGCGTTTGGATCTCGATGTGCTTCATTCAATTCCTTTGAAATGAATCTCTATAGAACTTCAGAATGCTCTAGTTGTCACATCAGATGATGATCAACCAGTGAAACTAAATTCCCAACTCAGTGAGAAAATGTTGTAGCCACATAGCCTGAATGGTTATGTTAACTATCATTTTGTACTCTGCCTCAGCTGAAGATATAGTAATAACAACCTTCTTCTTGCTTGACCAACAAATAGGCCCGGAACCAAGACTGAGTGAGTAACCAGATGTGGACTTATGATCAGTGTTATCTCTAACCTAGTCAGAATCAGTGAACCCGATGAGGTCCAATGTAGATTCTATTGCAAAATGAATACCAACGGTGATTGTTCCATGTACATATCAAAGGATATGCTTCACATCCTTCCAATGTAGCTCATGCAACTCCTGCATGAACCTAGAAACTACGTCAAATTCATAGGAGAGGTTTGGTCTGGAGTGTGTGAGATACAACAAGATCCCCACTAGATTTTTGTACAGTGCATTTTCAACCAATGGAGTGTACCCGCCATCCTCAAGTTTGACTCCTGATAGGAAAGGAGTCAGAGCATACTTGCAGTCTGTCATGTGAAATCTCTCAAGGAGATCTCATCCATACTTGGCCTGAGACAGTTTGATTCCTAATGCATCTTGACTGATCTCGATTCCAAGGAAGAAGTGTACTAGACCCATGTCCTTAATAAAGAACTTGTCATGTAGAATCCTCTTGACTGCAAAAATCATTGAATTTTAGCAACTAGTGATCAGAAAATCATTAACATACAAAACTAGGAGTAGAAGTGAATCAGTTGTCCTGAGCATGTAAAAATTTGGGTCTAATTTACAATGTACAATTTTTTGTGACAATAGGTATGAGTCCATATTGGCATACCATGCCCTCGAATCCTACTTGAGGCCATAAAGAGACTTCTTCAGTCAAAAAATCGAAGATGAATCCTACATAAATCCTTGGGGCTGCTCCATATATATCTCCTCAGAGAGATCGTCACAAAAAAATGCATTCTTCATGTCCATATGATGGACTTACCATACCTTGGTTGCCAAAATGGAAAGTTCCAAACATATGGAATCCATATTCTCTACTGGAGTGAAGGTCTCATCATAGTTAATGTCATGCACTTGCTGAAAGACTTTGGCAACACGCATAGATTTGTATCTTCTAATCTATCCATCCATTGTTCTCTTGGTCTTGTAGACCCACTTACACCTGGCAAGTTTCCTTTCATAAATAAAGGGGAACCAGATACCAAGTTTGGTTCTCTAGGAGAGAGTTGTACTCCTCCTGCATGACGGATTCCCAAAAGGGATTTCTAGTAGCCACACCATAAGACCATGGATGTGAATATTGGACCAAGAAAAGATGTTTATGCGGCGGCAATGGTTTAGTGGAAGTGAGTGAAAGAGGAGGCTACTCAAAATCATATCGAGTCCTCCTAGTATTGGATGGATCAACAACAATATCCCCTGCATCCTGAAGAGTAGTTTGGGCCCACATGGGCCTCTGCTTTGGCTCTGCATCTGCATCTAGATGCACTGACTCTACATATGATTGTACTAACTTTGTATATGGAGCATTCAAATCCTGTGAATAAAAAATCTCGTCTAAATAAGAGTCAACATGTGCATGCTCATCATCTCTGACAGGTGGAAGAACAGAGGTCTATGCATGCAACTGTTGAGGTACATGCGAGACACTTTCCTCAAATTGGACACTACGCTCAATGATGATCCAGTCCGAGGAAAGATCATTGAGTATGTATCTATTCACACCATCAGGGTATCCAAAAAAAATAAACTTTGTTCTCTGTGGATCAAGTGACTTCCTCTTTTCAGAGGGAATATGAGCCCATGCATGTGAATCGAAAATACGAAACTGGGTCACTTCCGGTTTGACGCCGCTCCAAGCCTCGGAGGGGGTATTATCCTTGAAAGATCTATGGGGAGATCTATTTTGTATGTATGTTCCAAAATTAAGTTCTTTGGACCATAATATCTATGGAAGTGACTTTTCATGTAGCATGAAAGATGCCATCTCTTTTAGAGATCTGTTTTTTAGCTCAACAACTCCATTTTGTTGCAAAGTATAGGGAACTGTGTGCTGCAATTGAATCCTTTCCTCATGACAAATATTCTGGATCTCATGTTTAAAATACTCTCATCCATTATCAGTTTGGAAGACTTTGATTTTCTTTCCTAACTGTGTCTCAACCAGGGATTTGAAATATTTGAGGTATTGAAAGACCTTTGATTTTTTCCTGAGAAAGAAAATCCATGTGAAGCATGAGAAATCATCAACAAAAATGAGCACATAAATTTGTTTTTTGATTGATGGATGAGGAAAAGGGACCATGAGGTCATTATGGATCATATCTAAAGGAGAGGAAGCTCTCTGAGCCTTTCCTTTGTCGAATTTCTCTTGAGGGTGTTTTCCAAAAAAACAACCCTCATAGATTCCTTTGGAGAAAGGGATGTATGGTAGACCATCAACCAATCCTTGATTTCTAATCTATTTCATATATCTGAAATTTAAATGCCAGGAACTTTCATGCCATATCATATTGCTTTCATCAGCATGGGTAAGTAGTAAAGCAAAACCTGTTTCAATAAATTCAGAAAATGTATACAATCTAGATTGATGATTTATCTCACCGATAGAAACCCTAAAATTGGTTTTCATGTCATACATGTCCACTGAATTAGGTATGAATATGAATTTATTTCTAGTGCTAGAATTTTTCATCTAATACACGAAGAGAAGATTGACGGAAAGTTTGGGAACGTGGAGTACATTCTTGCATCTTTTGTTGCTGAGTCCAATACTTCCTTTTCTGGTGACCTCGACTAGAGAGTTGTCCCCTATCAGAATAGGAGGACCTTTGCATTCATCCAATGAAGAATATAATGATTTTGTGGCATACATGTGATGTGATTCTCCTGAATCTATGATCTAATCATTAGGAGAGGAGTTGATGGAAATCAAAGCATGGCTAGAATTTCCTTTCTTGGGATTCTGATCTTCTCACTTCTTCTTCTTGGCACCCTCGGGGATTCAATCTCCAAGGTTATTTTTCTAAAGTATTTGAGTCATTAGATCTATTTTTTTTCTTCATACATGTAGATTCTAGAAGGAATCCTTTATGGAAGTATGCACATTTATCCCCCTTTCTTCCCTTTTCACCTTTGGATCCAGATGCATCGATGAAGGGTTTTGAGTAACCATCCTTCTTTGAATTTGCATGTTCTTTCCTTTTGTATTTATATTTATATTTCTGATATTTATGACCACTTCCATATTTCACAGTAAGTGTATGTGCCTTTGGTCCTTTGATTTTTCCCATTTTGATGAGCTTGGTCTACTCTTGTGTTAGGGATTCGATAAATTCCTCAAGAGAAGGCATAGTCCAAGTGGATCCAGAGGAGAATTTGAAAGAATAGAAAGTGGATACAAACACTGAGAATTCAGGACCAATTCTGGAGAGAATTGTGAGAACCATTTGTTTCTCCTCATTATAATTATCAACCTCACAAGCCTTGAGTTGCGACAATAAATCCTTAAATTGTGTAAATAAATCTTGGACATTGTCAAAGCTTTTTCTATCCAAAGTGAGAAATTACACTTGGAGCATGTGTCCCCTCATCTCATCTTGTTTTCCAAATATCCCTTCCATGGTGGTCCAGGATTCATTGCAGGTTTCATAGGAAGATATGTGAAAAAGGAGATCGGGAAAAACGAGACTGCGAATTGTTTTGAATGGTTCATCCATTTGATTTAGATACTTGGAGTTTTCTATGGATGATGTTGGTCCTATTTTCATGTTCATTTTTAAACTGTACAATCCTTTGCTTCAAATATGCATGATCATCCTCTCCTTTCATGCAAAGTAATTGTAAGGTGTAAGAATGAATTCTTTTCAGAATTCCATTTTTCTGCTATCTTCAATCTTTGGTACTTGCAAAAATAATTTCGCGTGTCTTTTGATTAGAAGTCCATAGGATTTGATAGGATTTTATACCATGTAAATGTGTTGAAACTGCACAGAATAGATCTATATAGAAAATAACACACACATTTGTAGAGTGAAATTGAGAAAGAAGAAGAAAGTCAGAAAGAATGGAAGAATTCTCATTGACCGAATGAATAATAAATAATTTACACATGATATACTATGTATAACTCAACCAGTGCACACTGGAGGAGAATACAATGCACCATAGTGGTGGTATAGAGTGATATGGACACACAAAAACAGTTACAGGAGTAAAATGCCATCTAGTCTAGTCTCTCGGGCAGTTACAGGAGTGAACTTCCACCTAGCTAAGTTAACTAGTCTATCAGTCTTTAGTTAACTGACTAAAACATAGTGAAGTGAGGAGGAGATGAGGGAATCATGGTTAATACAATAGTCTAGTGATGATACCAAGGAAAATGTGCATTAGTTGGTGATGATCCCAATGGTGCATGGTGACAATAACAATGTAGCATCTAGACTCCACTCAATTGATCAAACTGAAGTGAAAACTAAAGAGAATATTCTCCCTAGAGGAATATTCTTCCTAAAATATAGGAGACTGACTAATGACTAATAAACATAAGAAAAACCTTAGGAAAAATAAATCCTAGGTGTGTGTGAAGTAACTCCAACACTTCTCTCTCGTTTTCTTATTCATTCAGAATAAAAGGTCACATATCTAACCTTGGTTCAAACTTAAGACATAATCAACATCATACCCGCTTGCACAAGAAAGAACAACCCTGCATCCAAATTGCCTTACATATGCATGACCAACAAACTACACTTACACATGCACTAACCTACAAAATTTCACTCTATGATCACCTAACAACATCAAACTTTATGACCTTACAACATGCCTCTTTATATGCTTTACAACAGGAAAACTCCTAAATATTGGCACCCAAAAATGGTTATAGATCCATGCATATCATTTGCTACAAATCCCACAAAACTAGGGATTCTATTACAGTGGACTCAAAGTTGGGTTTACCATTTGACTACCAATAGGCCTCCATTCAGTCTCTAGTTGGTCATCTCATGACTGCACTTTGACATCTTATCATTTGACTTGTCACCAATATCTTCGACTTCGACTTTACCCGGTCGACTTCCTCAACCTTCAACTTGTTGTCGATCTACCTTGACTTTGACCGTCAATCGATTCACCTCGAATATAATTTCACTGCAAAGAATATAACAACCCAACATTCTCCCACTTTTTTTCTTCTTTGTTGAAACAAGAGATTCTTGAACTTTCACTCACAGATCCAAGGCAACAATGTCCATTGCCTCTTTGCACCAAGATAACTTCTCAACATTCACATACTTGGTCAACGAGTCTTCTATGTTTTCCAACGTGTCTACTTTCTCTAGTAGCACCTTGTTACTTTACAAAGTTACCAACTTAATGAGAACTGTGACCTAAAAACGAGAACTCTAGCCCTTCAAATCCATATTTTTGCATAAAAAACATGAAAATCAACTCCCAAATCAAAAGTGGTGCTTCTGGTAGCACCATGTTTTGAAACTAGGTCAAAATAACAATTTGTTTCAAGCATGGGCTTCAAGGATCAAATGGTTTCTCAAAAAAAACATAAAATCAACCCCCAAATCAAAAAGTGGTGCTACTAGTAGCACCAGTTTTTCTAACCAAGTCAAAATTACAACTTTTTCAAGCATGGCCTTAAAACATAAAACAATTGCTTAGAAAAACCTTAAAATCAACACCTAAATAAAAACGTGATGCTACCTAAAGAAAAATGTTTTTTTCTAAACGTTAAAAGTACAACCAATTACAACCTAATTGAAATTGTGGCCTTGAGAACAAATCCCTACACAAATAAAATACCCAAAATTGGATCCTAAATGGTCACTTAAAATTATTTACTAACTTTTTTTTCTTAAATTTACATTAAAAAAATAAATAAATAAAAAGAGATAAAATCTTCACAAATATATACATT
>ML793958.1:161686-187371 GCA_009831015.1 Picea engelmannii
GAAGAAAGAATCCATGTACATATTGTGGTTTATATAACCATCATGTTTCAAAGTGTTGGAAAAGATTGGCCAATTTCAGGAAACTTTCTAAGCAAAGACAACGTGAAAAGAGGATGCAAAAGATTTGCACTCATTGTCAGAAGTGAGGTCATCTCATTGACCAATGTTGGACGTTGCATCCAACCACTCATCCACAACACAAGAAGCAGTTGGATAAAGAGTTTGGTAAGAATGGAAGAGGAGATTCCATCATCGATGTGAGTCAAGATGATTCACAAGAGGACGATGTTCAGCAGAAAAAGTCACTATTGAGTTGGCTTGGTAAGAAATGGTTGGATTTCTTAAGCAAGTAATGCTTGCATTTTTCTCTTGTAAACGCACTTTTCAGCGTTATGTGTGCATTTATGGGAAGCATGATAAGTTGCAATAGTTTATCATAACTTGTATGATGCAAGTTGCATGTGTATGCAATTCATTTGAAGGCAATTTTGTTTGTTGCACCAATTCTCCAGGAGGATGTAAAAGATGGATATGATGTTCACTTGTTGCAGCCATTTATCTTTTTCATTTCAACTCTTATGTACCCACATGTTTTGGGTTTATGTACTTATGTTTGTACTGGAAGAAGAGTTGAAGAGTCATGCACATGCATTTGTTTTTATGTATGTGTAAGCAGTGAACCTGGTGATGGTTCATCATGAGTGATTCATGATTGTAACATGATTGTGTATCATGTTTGTTGACTTGTCATTTTGGGAAGATTGAGATGTTTCAAATGAGTCTCAATTGGTGTCGATGATTGTCTCACGACTATGTTGTGTCGATCATGTTTTTCGACTTGTGTTTAGTCGATGGTGTTTGATGGCTTGTAAGTCAATTTTGAGTACATCGAGATGCAAGAAAACACCATGTGCTTTGATGAAGTACAAGATGCGACAGTTTGTTTGAAGAACAAAATATTTTGTTGGACTCATTTTTCAGTCTTGTATAATTTGTTTTCAAGATTGATGGTTTTCTTGGCTTGTGACAAGATGTCGCAGGAAATTTTTTGCAGCCATTGGAGAGATGATTGTGTTGATGCCAAAGAGTTTGAATAAGGGACTTGATTCTCAGTGGGAAGGTTGGCAGTCTTCCAAGCACAGAGAGAGCAGTGGGTCAGCAGCAGCCAGAGAATAGTGGTTGAGGGACATAGCTAGTTATAGTGAAAGGCATGTCAAAGTATTCAGGTGATTGTCAAAAAGTATTTTCAAGTAGAATCAGTTGATATAACTTGAAAGAAGAAATATAATCATAAGATTTTGTGGGTCCAAAAGCCTTTCAGTGGGAAGGTGTGATCAAAATCTGGACCAGGGGTAAAATTTTAGCTCAAAAATCAATGTTCTCAGAATTCCCTCAAAACGAACATGAGCGTAGCCCTCATCATCACGAACCCAACGCAATTTGTTTCGTCTCAAATGGACGTCAGGAGTGAAAGATATAGTGATTTGTTCGGAAAGTCAAACAGGTAAAAAAAAGTGTTGATTGTGCAGTCCGTACAGTCCATACGGATGCTGACGTGGCAGAGTCCGTACATGCTGATGTGGCGATCGTACGGTGACATGGCACCTGCGGATGTGGTGGTTTGTGATTAGCTGACAATTGGGCGAATGTTATTGCGACACGTGGCATCATTTGGGCGAATGGTAAGGTGCCACGTGGCCCAGTCATGGGCTACCACGTGGCACCCCGTTATTGGCAATTGGTTATTGGTTCGTTTATGCAAAATTTTATGAGTCCACGGGAGTTGAACCCTGGACCTCCTCCCACCGTGAATGTTTTAACAAAGTACAACCAACCAACTCACCAAGCTTTGTTTCTTAACATATGTATGTAAGAAAATTTATTTAAATTAAAGCTTTTATATATTGGTGCGGGGGGGGGTCGGTCCGGGGCTTAGCCCCGACCCGTGGTTATATAGAATTTAACATATGACCATGCCATATGTGGAATAGTGCGCATGTTTTTTTATATGGTTTGAAATGGGATAGCCCATGGCTATATGCATAAACCCATGCGACCTCAACCAAAGTGCGCGGTTGGAATGATTGGCCCGTTTGGCCCTTTTTTCCATAGCGCGTGGTCCTATGGACCCATGTTCCCAACAGTTTGACGTTTGGGGGTTTTGGTTTCATTAATGGTTCAACGGTTTGCACCATTTTATGGTTGTGCATGTGTGCTGGGTTTTCACGCTTAAATAAGTGTGTGTGCCAGGTTCATTCAGAAAGGGTGCATTTTGGCGAACCAGTTTCAGCAAGGTTGAAGGAGGAAAATGGAGGAGTCCTAACTTCTTCATCTTTTGGCCGATTGAGGTGTCGTAAAAGCCCATCTAGGGGTTTTTGGACGTCCTGAATCCATTGGCACTATTATAAAGGTCATTTGAAGACTTATTTTGCAGGTTTTTCACCATTGAAGTTTCAGCAAGCTCTAGGGAGCTTGAAGCCCTCATTGATCGAGGACATGGTTTGGTGATCCTATGTTTGTTTTCTGTTATTGAATAATCATTTTTGGCTAATTAATATTCTATGAACACATTGGGACAAGTTTCAAAGGTTGTTGAGGACTTTTACAGGTTTTTTTGCCAAAGAGAAGCTCAGGGAAGCTTATGGCCACATGTAGAAGAGGTCATGCCCGGATAATCCATGATCCGGTTTTAGAGTTCTATTAGTCATTTTTGGGGTTTTTATGTTTTATGATCTCAATGGTACAGTCAATTTTTCCATTGGAGTTGAGAAACATCTTGTAAAAGAACTTTTGACAAATTAATCCCAGAGAGCCAAGTCCATTGATGGAGGCTCAAGGAGATGTAGCCCGGAGGGGGGTGAACTCCTTTATCAGCTTGTTCTTGTTGTGAGTTTGATGGTTTATTTGCTGCAAGTTATGTTGTTGTGTATTTATTTAAAGTACATATTTAACCATTTAAAAGAACATATCCTCACACATAAGCATTTACAAGAAGATACATGAACTTAACACATAAGTTTATCTTGCATATTTTAACACATGAAGCAAGGTACTGTAAAGTTTAATTTAATGAAGTAGAGGGTGCTTGCATAGAATAACAAGTCAGCCTTCTATTTTCAGATCAATGTCACACATGGAAATCCCATGTGGACTTCTAGAGGCTACTCCTTCTCGAAACACTAGGGTCAACTCCCCATAGTGTGTCACGTCAAGGTCAACTTGCTTAATATTTCCTCATGTGCTCTCCACAAGGGACATTGGGATATAAGCCCAAAATGACTTATCCCTTCTCGGATAAGTGTCCTCATAGAGAAACTCAACTCAGTCACAAAGGACTACGATCTGGACAATGTATCAGGAAGTTGCAAACATCAACACCCCCTCTCAGTGAGGGAGGAATTCTCTGCCATGCCAAGTCTTTCATGGAAGTACTCAAACTTTGTCTTGGTTTGGTAAGAAAATTAGAAAGCTACTCATATGTAGGAAGGTATTGCACCAATACTTCCTTCCTCTACACCATTTCTCATATGTAATGGTACTTTCTCTCAATGTGTTTCGATTTTTCATGAAACACTGGATTCTATGAGAGCTTCACATAGCTCTAGTTTTTACAATGAATAATAGTGGAATCCATCACATGTCCAAATAAATATGAAAGGATATTTCGAAGCCATACTTCTTCATAGACTGCCACACTCAATGCAATTTACTTTTCTTCTGCGATGCTCAATTCCACAGAAGTTTGTTTCCTGCTACAACAAAAAACCATAGAAGATCCCAAAGTGAATCAACATCTAGAGGTGCTCTTCCTATCTATTGTGCTCCTTGCCCAATCAAATTCAGTATATCCCTGCAATGTCATGTCATTATTGGAAGTATATCTCAGACCATGTCCAACTGTGTCTCACGGGTATCTCAACACATGCCTCATAGAAATCCAATGTGTCTATCTCGAATGACTCATAAACTGGATAAATTCACTCTCTACATAGAAAATATTTGGTTTGGTGTTAACAAGATACATCAATGATCCAATCAACTGTCTATATAGGGTCAGATCAATCTCATCGAAATTGGAAGAAGGCACACTTAGTTTCTTTAGATTCGACACAATTGGTGTAGCCATGGGATTACATTTCAACATCCCAAACTTCAATATCTCAACTATGTACTTCCCTTGAATAAGTAAGATCTCATTAGTTCATTGCCACACCATTAATAGTCTTGTAGTGCATGTTGGGATCAACAACACTTTTGTTGAAGAAAAAACTCATCAAGTGTCCATCAATCCACACATACCAAGCTCGAGGTCTCTACTTGAGTCCATACAGGTCCTTCCTCAACATTCACACATGAGACTCCTTCTCATGTATCATGAAACCATCTGGCTGCTCGATGTATACTTCTTCCTCAATCTCTCTATTGAGAAGGTATTTCTTCACATCCATTTGATGTAGTCTCCAACCCAGGGATGATGCAAGGAAAATAATCATTCAAATAGAAGTGTATCAAGCAACATGAGAAAATTTATCATTATGATATATTCCCTCCACCTGAGAAAATCCTCTAACAACAAATTTAATTTTGTTCTTCTCGATGCTTCTATCAATTGTGTGTTTGATACCATGTTGATACCATGTTGATTTTTCTATATGAGATGATATGTATATTCGAGATATTATTACAATGATGAGTGTTCCATATATAGAGAACATATGGTTACCATTCATTAAAGGATGTGTCGCTTGGATAATCAATAACTATTTATTATTATCATTTATGTATTATATATATATTAATTATTAATATTAAGAGAATGTCTTCCCGATGTTGTCCAAACATCAACAAAGTAAACCTACACAATAGAAAAATAATGACCTCCAAGAGATAGTGCACCATCATCATCATCAACCACAACCAAAAAGAATTATTCCATAGCACAAAAGGAAAAATATTCCAAGTGCAACGAAAATTTCATTCTAAGCACTTCTCACAAGAGGGAGAGTTATGTTAAAATGAGATGTTATGATCTCTTATTTTTATAAAATGTCAATAAGATAGTTTTTCCACATAATTAAGGGTAAAACACAATACTAGGGGTCAAAAACACTAATCTTTCCACTTTTACAAAGTAATATTAAACAATTCACCTTAATTTCACCTTTTTCTCAAAGAAAACCCTAGTTTATAAAGCCGTCGCCCCTTTAGGGGATGTTTTGGCACTAGGAGAAGGTCATTGGTGATGGAGAAGTGTATAAAGGCTTCCCAAAGTCACATGTCAATCATCCAAATAATGTCCTTCATGGTCAAATCCTCAAACCCCTCAAAACTTCATTGTTCCAATGCATGTCAACCTCACCACCAAACCCTAACCCCCCTAGGTGATATCATGCCTCTAAAGGTGACATTTTTCCTCTCCTAGGAAAAATGTTTGGCATGTGGGGGCTAGGTTATGTCTTCCAAGTCATATTCTATGAATTAAAATTTTGATCTCTCTCATCTGGCATGCTATCCCTTGGCATCCATCTATGGGATTCAAGTCCCACGTAAGCCCAAGCTAGGCTTGTTCTTCCAAAAGTTTCCACCAAATAGGTCCTGCAAAGACAAATAAGCATGCCCTCGAAGGATCTCAATTCATAAAATCATGATAAGTGAATCCAATCAATAAATGAGCCACCTAAACATGTGCATCAAATATTATTATGTCAAATAGTTAACTGCTCAAAGACATTATGAGACTTGTCAATCTTAAATATGGGAGGGTTGACGAGGTGTCCTATTGTGTAGATCTTTCCCTAGGTCAATGAAAGTTTCCAAGAGATCCCTCTCTAAGCCATGTAAATTAGTTGAATTTCTTAGGGTCAAGACTCAATGGGCATGGGGTTCATGACATACAAGGGGTTCTAGTGTCTCATTCATGGGTGCCTTTGTAGAGGGTGTGTGGTACCTTCATTTTCAATGCACTTTTTTCAAGCCCATTATTTTTCCATTCTTTGTTTATTTCATAAATTTAAGGAAATGTTGAAGGCCACTACCCTAGCATGTTGTTCAGATAATGATAGTGTCACCCATAAATAACTAGGGAAAATGAGAAGGATGGTCATGATGAGACCCCCTTTCTCTCAGCCATGCAACTAAGAGTCCTTACCTTATCTTGGTGACCAGATGATGATAATTTCATACCACTAGATCTTCATGGACATGATAGGTTGGCTCGTGATGAGACCTCATATCCTCCAACTAACCTTTTAAGCATTTTTAATCATATTTCTTGTGGGTCCGCCTTTTTTCAAAGATAAGAGTTTCATTACTTTCATGGGTGATCCCTGGGAAAGCCATCTAGAAGGTTAATACATAAGATTTTATCTTTTACCCAACATCGATCCCTCTAGGCCCTCAACCCCTTCTTCCCACATAATGAAGGACAACTCTTCCTTGGTTCAATACGCCCTAAAATCCCAAGAGATAAGGAAATGGGGGGAAATAGTGATGGAAAGTGGTAAGCATGGTCAAGAATGGTACGATGGCTCTTCAAGGGAATTCCTTTTAATAAACCCATCCCCAAGTAAGACCACTTACTAGGAAACAATGTCAACCACCAAGGTGAATCAGTGAAAAAAACATAATGTCCAAGCATATATCATGAAATCTAAGGAAGCCTAAGATACAACATACTTAAATGCCTCAAATATTAAAATGATTTTCACCATAATACCTGACTTGTACCTCATGGATAAAGGCCTACTTCCTTCTAGAATCCAATTGGTGTGGTGGATGCCATATGAAAATCTACGACCTTTGTGATGGTGAGAAAGGTCTCCATTTGTGCAAAAGGATATTGCTAGTCATGTAGTCTCTCAATACTCCATATATGCAACTTGAGGGCCTCGAGACATAATATCCTTAGTTATCCACCAAATGGTGAAAACATGACACAAGATACTAAGTAAATTGTTTATTACCTTCCTATTTTCATTTTCATCCAATTAAAATTTGAATTTAGCATGAAATTTGACATTTTTTTCAAATTTTTCCCAATTCTACGTGGTACGCTTGAATGCTTTGGCTTTCCCTAAGGTAATGTGTATTGTGTTAAATTTATAGTAAGAATTGTATCTGATGATACTTATATATATATATACACACCAATTTCATTCAAGCAAGAGAACCACAAAAAGTTTTAAAAACAAAGTGGTATCTCCTTTGGAACGCCTCACAATCGGTGCATAAATGGCTTCGACCAACATTGGTACAATTTGCTTAATTAACTACATTGCTAACTTAACAATTTATAAAATTTAATGTAGCAATGTAACCATTTTAACCAAAAGCACCAATGTTATTTACAGAACCGCACTAAGACATATATTTCCCAACTTGGTGTTAAAATTTCAGACCCCAACCCAGTTTCAGTCTCGCTGATTTTTCAGCCAAAGTTAAATACCCAAACCCACTTTCAGCATATAAAAACTTAGCAGAAAATAAACTTCAGAAATGAAACATGAGGATTCTAAACATCGTTTTCAACGCAGAAATAAAATATCATCAGCATATAAAACTCAGAAAATTTATAGATAGATATTTTTGGTCTAACTTCGACCCTGGAAAAACCCACAAGGGGAAAACCAGTGAGAGAGGGATATTTTTTTAAGAGCTTCAAAGAATTCTGTTACAGTGTATTCATCTTCAAAAATTTAAATGACAAACTTATCTCGACAACCATGCCAAATCTTCACACAGGAAAATGAGCCAACTCAAAATTCTTTCCAGAATTTTCTACAATCAAATAAAGGTCTGCTCCTTGATTTCTGTGCCTCCAAAATGATGTATGGTCACCTTGAAATTCTTGCCAGCAGTTTCAGAAAACTTCTAGGTGCATTAATTGTTGTACAACTGCCTTGAAAACCATGCGAAACTTCCCAGAAAAACCACACAACAATTTGTCTCGATTTATGTGCCAAGAAAGGACTATACGGACCTGTACGAAATCCGTACAGTATGGCTTGCACTTGCATGTCTGTCCCTCCTTGAAATCTGTGCCAAAAGTACATTGTACAGAATGATAAAATCCATATCATACGGACATAATTAAATGTTGTTCGCTGTCTCAATTTTTGTGCACACAAATGGTTGTATGGACCTCGAAATGCATGTTGTACGACCTCTTGTGTATGCTGAACCTTTGCCTCAATTTCTGTGTTATTATCCAGCCTTGGAAAGCATTCCCTAGCTCTCAGAATTGGCTATTCTCTTGCTGCTCGAAAATTCTCTCTCTCTTGCTCTCTCAAAATGCTTGAACAACCCAAGAATGGGTGTGCCCTCTTTCCCTAATCAACCTCATGAGGGAAGGTGAGGGGTTTTCTAATCTAACGGTTGAGATTAGATTACATGGGTGGATAAGATTTGGTTTCTCTTCACTCACCCTCACTTTAGTCATAAAGTTATCTTTTAATTTGCATCTCACAAATTAATTTGACTAGGACCCACATTAGGCACTTTCTCCCCCTTAGGTGCCTAGGGAAGAGAAACACTTGCCTTGGTACTTTATTTAATTAAAAATTTAACACTCCCTCATATCGAGGAAAGTGTTACTCACCACTCCAAGCTTGTCCCTGAAAAATACAAACTTGCCCCTATTCAAAGCCTTGGTGAGTATGTCTGCAACCTGCTCCTCTGTAGATATGTATTGTAATTCCATAGCTCGTCTCTTAACATAATCACAGATGAAGTGATACCGAATCTCGATATTCTTAGACCGGTCGTGAAAAATAGTATTCTCCAAGAGTTTGATGCAACTCTCATTATCATAGTAAATCACGGTAGGCCTCAATTGCACACCGAACAATCCCACCAACATCTTGCGAAGCTAAAGGGCCTCACAACTAGCCTGACTGGCTGCCATATACTCAACCTTTGTCGAACTCAAATCCATTGAATTCTACTTCTGACTGAACCAAGACACAACTGTTGATCCCAATCTAAAGAAACACCCTGAAGTGATTTTCCTATCACTAACACATCCTGCCCAATACGAGTCTGTATAGCCAACTAGACGAATTCCATCTCCTCTATGATAGTCCAAACCATAATCTACAGTACCACAGAGATACCTGAGCACATGTTTTTCTGCTACCCAGTGCACTTTACTAGGCTCCACCATGAACTGACTGAGAGTGTTGACATCAAAACAAATATCTGGCATGGTATTGACCAAATACATCAATGATCCGATCAACTGACGATACAAAGTGGAATCCACCAACTGTGACTTAGAAGCATGAAGCTTATTCTAGTTGGTAATCATGGGAGTGGTCAAGGGCCTGCTATCTCCCATCTAAAATCTACTCAGACTGTCACATACATACTTCCCCTATCCTAGGAAGATGTGTCCAGGCTCCTGCCAAACCTCCAATCCCAAAATGTAATGCATCAGTCCAATGTCTGTCATATCGAACTTTGAAGCAAGGCTCTCCTTGCAGTTGTTGATGAGTCTCTCTGCACCTATAAAGAAAATATCATCCACATATAGCAAAAGAATTAGAGGATCCTATCCAACCACAATGAAGTATAGGTTGGGATCCGCCTTGCTATTCTCAAAACCCAATTGCTGCAAATAGGCATCTATCCTTGAATACCAAGCTCTGGGAGCTTGTTTCATCCCATACAATTCCTTCTTCAGTCTACACACATGAGACTCTCTCCCATGCACCTCAAATCCCAATGGCTTCTCAATATACACCTCCTCCTCAATAAGACCATTCAGAAATGCAGTCTTCACATCCATCTGGTGGATCTTCCAACCCATCTTTGTTGTAATGGAGATCACTGCCCTGATCGAAGTGTATCTAGCAACTGGCGCAAAGGTCTCATCATAGTCAACTCCCTCAACCTGTGAAAACCCCCGAGCCACAAAGAGAGCTTTGTACTTCTCAATCCTGCCATCCGCAGCATGCTTTAGATTGTAGAGGCACCTGGAAGTCACCACTGACTTCCCCTCAGGTCTAGGAACATTCCCAGACATCGTTCTTCATGGTGGAATTGTACTCTTCCATCATGGCATCTCTCCATACCTATCTATTAGTGGCCTCCTCAAAAGTGGAAGGATCAGACTCCCAAATACTGCTCACCATCATGATGTAGCTGCAAAACCTCTCAGGAGGTTTACTCTCCCTCACTGTCTGCCTAGGATTCCCCACTAAACCCTGTGCCTCCCTCAAAGAGTCTTGAAGCCACTTGGGCTTCCTCCTCTCTGAAGTACTTTCGTGTGGAGGGGACTCTCCCTGCTCAACCCCATCTGCTGAAGACAATGATCTTGTAGTAGACTCTAAAATACCTGATCCTGAAACCTGTGGACCAATAGCCTGTGAAATTGAACTCTGTGGCCGTGTCACCTGTGAACCTATAGTCACCGAAGCTGGTGGCCCCAAACTCTGTGTCACTATATTCTGTTGTGGGCTCACCTGAATCTGAGGTGAATACTGCTCACCTCTCTCTATCCCTCTAGACTTCCTAAAGGCTCTGTCCTCCTCAAATATGACATCCCTCCTCAAGACAGTCTTCCTCAAGGAAGGAAGGTATATATAGAAAGCCTTTGAAGTCTCACTGTACCCAACAAAGATCCCTCTCTTTGCCATGGGCTCCAGCTTTTTTAACTTCTCAGAAGGGACATATGAATAAGTGATGCACCCAAAAATCCGAAAGTGCCCCACCTTAGGCTTCTTCCTAGAGAAAGCCTCCTCAGGAGTCATGCTCCCCACAACCCTATGCAGACTCCTGTTCTACAGATAGACTACAGTGTAGCATGCCTCAACCCATACAAATAGTGGCAACCCCTGATCATGTAGCATTCTTCTCGCAGCCGCAAGAATGGCCTTGTTCTTCCTCTTTACAACCCCATTCTACTGCGGGTTGTAAGGAACATTCAACTCCCTCTTGATTCCCTCTCCTACAAAAAAATCCATGAACTCCTTAGAGGTATACTCACCCTCATTGTCCAATCTTAGGACTCTGAATTTCTTCCCTATCTAGTTCTCCACAAGAGCTTTGAACTCTTGGAACCGACTGAAGACCTGCCATTTGGTCTTCATGAAGAAAATCCAGGACTTCCAAGATAAGTCATCAATGAATACAACATAGTATAGGGATCCATTCAACGATGCCAAAGACATCAGGCCACATACATCTGAATGTATAAGATCAAGCATCCCTAATTCTCTACTGTCATTGCTTGAAAAAGCAGTCTTGGTGTACTTTCCCAAGGTACACCCCTTGCACAACTCATGGTTCTTTGAACTAAAATATGGAACTCCCATCACCATCTCCCTCAGAACTCGCAAAGCCCCATGGTGCAAATGTGCCATCCTCCTATGCCATATCTCACATAGGTCACTGCTGCTGCTGGTATAATGAATCAATGCTCTCATTGGCTAGAACAAGAACTTATACAGCCTCTCATGTCTAGTACCTATCACTTTGGACGAAGTGATGCTAGACCCTCTAGGGAAAAGGAGCACCTGCCCATCACAGAACAAGATCTCATAGCCCTTCTCCTCAATAGTAGAAACTGACACTAAGTTCTTCTTCAAGCCCAGAACATATAGAACCTCTATCAAAGTCATGGGAGGCAAAGACTCCCTCCGAAATGATACAGTCCCACAACCAACCACCTTGACCTCTTAGTTATCTCCAAGCACTACCTCTGCATCTCCACACTATGTAATATCTATCAGGTGCTCACGAACTATTGTCATATGGTGAGAGGCACCATTGTCAATATACAAAGCATCTGTAGTAGTGGTCCTCGAGGATAGACATGCAATTAAGGAAAATTCCTTGTCAAACTTGGTGGAAAACTCCTCCACCTCTATTGAAGTTGTTGTTTGTTTATTCTTCTTGTTTGGACACTGTCCTGCATAGTGCCCAAACTTATGGCATGCAAAGAACTTGACTTTGCTCATGTCTTTCTTCCCTTCACCCTTGGTCTTTTGTTCTCCCTTTGGACCCTATCTGAACTTCTCCTTGCTAGTGGTAGCAAGAGCCACATTCTCCTCCTCATGACCTATAGATGAACTTCCATGCACATAACCTCTCTGGGTCTCCTCCTGAACAAAGTCATCCCAAAGATGTTCCCAACTAGGAATCTTCTCCCTAGCAACAATTCCCTCCACAAAAACAACCCATTGTTTGGAGACACCATTCAATGTTGTTCTCACAAGATCATTGTCAACTATGGCTTCCCCCATAGCTCCAATCTCATCCCTCACCTGAGTCAATCTAGTAAGGTATGTGACCACATTTTCAGCCTTGGTCATTTTTATGCTCTTTAGTTTTTCCCTCAAAACCATCTTCCATTTCTCATTTGTACTTTGGTAGAGCTTAGTCAAAGACTCCCACATCTCATAGGCATGTGTCTTCCCCATCAAGTGAGGAATCAAATGTTCCTTGATGGCATCAAGAATAAATCTCTTAGCCTTGATACTCTTCTTAGTATAGGCTACAAGAAGAGTAGCATTAGTAGGTATCACAACAGGATGAGTAGTGTTATTCTCCACAATGTCCCACAACTCTTTCTCTTGCAAAAGAAAAATCATCCTCTCCTTCCAAGCACCAAAAATTGTTGCCCCATCAAGTCTGTCCTCAACTCTCAGACTAGTAGCCATGACCCTTTTTTCTGCTGAAAATCACAAATTCAAAAATCTACCTTGTGAAGTGACTATTGTCCCAACTTTCTATCTGTTGAAATATCTGCTTCTCTTCAACTCAGCTCTGATACCATGTTAAAATTTCAGACCCCAACCCAGTTTCAGTCTCGTTGATTTTTCAGCCAAAGTTAAATACCCAAACCCAGTTTCAGCACAGTTTCAGCATATAAAAACTTAGCAGGAAATAAACTTCAGAACTGAAACATGAGGATTCTGAACATCGTTTTCAACGCAAAAATAAAATATCAGCAGCATGAAAAACTCAGAAAATTTATAGACAGAGATGTTTGGTCTAACTTCGACCCTGGAAAAACCCACAAGGGGAAAACCAGTGAGAGAGGGAGATTTTTATTATTTAGGAGCTTCAGAGAATTCTATTACAGCATAGTCATCTTCAGAAATTTAAATGACAAACTTATCTCGACAAGCGTGCCAAATCTTCACATAGGAAAATGAGTCAACTCCTCAAAATTCTTTCAAGAATTTTCTGCAATCAAATAAGGTCTACTCCTTGATTTCTATGAATCCAAATTGTTGTACGGTCACCTTGAAATTCTTGCTAGCAATTTCAGAAAATTTCTGGGTGCATTAATGGTTGTATGATTGCCTTGAAAACCATGCCAAACTTCCCAGAAAAACCACACAACAATCTGTCTCGATTTCTGTGCCAAGAAAGGATTGTACAGACCTATACAAAATCTGTATGGTACGATCTGCACGTGCCTGTCTTTCCCGCCTTGAAATCTATGCCAAAAGTATGTTGTGCAGACTGATAAAATCCATACTATACGAAAAAAATTAAATGTTGTTCGTTGTCTCAATTTCTATGCACACAAATGGCTATACGAACCTCGAAATGCATGTTGTACGACCTCCTGTGTATGTTGAACCTTTGCCTCGATTTCTATGCTATTATCCAGCCTTGGAAAGCATGCCCTAGCTCTCAGAAATGGATGCTCTCTTGTTGCTCGAAAATGCTCTCTCTCTTGTTCTCTCAAAATTCTTGAACAATCCAAGAATGGGTGTGCCCTCTTGCCCTAATCGACCTCATGAGGGAAGGTGAGGGGTTTTCTAATCTAACGGTTGAGATTATATTAGATGGGTGGCTGAGATTTGGTGTCTCTTCACTCACCCTCACTTTAGTCATAAAGTTATCTTTTAATTTGCATCTCACAAATTAATTTGACTAGGAGCCACATTAGGCACTTTCTCCCCCTTAGGCACCTAGGGAAGATAAACACTTGCCTTGGTACTTTATTTAATTAAAAATTTAACACTTGTCATAGTGGGGTGTCTCATTGGATGACTCATTCTAGTATTAGTTACATCACCTTTCTAAGTTGACGAAAGATCATCTTGAAGCGATAGATATTATGGATGATTCTAATCCCTACCTTTCCTTGGAATTTATTTGGCCTTCTACAATAATGTGGTGTTAAATCTCAAGAAGCAACATATGTCATTTGAGACTGGCACCCTGCCTATGATCACACCTTTAGATCCTAATGAAGGGGACAGTTACAATGATCCTATAGATGAGGATGCACAAAGCTCTACTATTGAGAATATCTACAACATCACAGGGTGCAAGAAAGATTATGTCAATCCCATGAAACATGGGGAACTAAGATGGAGGAGTGTGAATTCATATGATATTGATTCGAAAGAGCCATGGACAGGTGAAAACATAAGATGTATGAAGTGCCTACCCAAATATGTGAAAGAATAACTAAAGAAGTACATTGGATTGGCTCTAAGCTATGTGATGCACCAAGCTTTAATGGGACAGGTCTAGTGGAAGCCTTCTTGATGCAGATGGAGAAGACTATTCTGGATGATTCACGGGTTCAGGTCATGGATGCCATGGAACAAGGAACACTTGTGTGTTGGTGGGAAACACATCGTGAAACTATATAAGATTGGTCAGAGGTGGATGAACTGATGAAAGTCATATTCCATCCAATCTCTGGCTTCTAGTTGGACAATTAGTACAAGGGAATGGAATATCCTTAGGATCACATTCATTATTGCAAGAGGCGATGGAATACTAAGAATATTCCTTGCACCCAGTGGGTCCATTGATTCGTTCATACCATGGATATGGTTCCTAAGAGATAGTATATTCAGGAGGATCTATAGAGACAAAAAATAGTGAAGGTTCGAGTAAGCACTCAATTTTTCTCAACATTATTATTTACCATAGAGGATATAGCTCAAAGGGAGGCACTCCGCTAGAAAAATAATTTTACATTTCAATGTCAACCAAAGGACACCACTCCAAAGGTGGTCTAAACATACCATCATTCAATGGAAAAGTTGAAAGAGATGGTTCACTAGTGGAAGGTCGATGTGGATGATATTGATGACGATGACCCCTGGGAATACAGATCAAAGAATCTGAGGGAGAGCATGCGCTAGAGGGAAAAATATTGGAGATGAATGCACCAGACTATGGTCTTCCAATGAATATGAAGAAACATGATATCAACACTGAGTAAGCACCTAAAATGGTTATCTTTGGAGACTATTGGGATAAGGAGACAATTACCCAGGTCATCAACCTACTCAAGGAATATGAGGACGTGTTTCCTCATAGATTCTCAAAAATGAAGGGAATTGTAAGATCACTGGGGGATACAAATTCATCTCAATCCAGGCACCAAATCACTCAAGAGGAGGCCTTACCAATTAAACCCCAAATATAAAGAAATACCCATGGATCTTTACTTTTCAAATGGATATTTATATTTTTTGGTTTTACCTAAATAGGAGTAAAAAAATGTTGGGAACACAAAGGTGTATTAAATACAATTTAAATATTAATTAGTCACCTTATAAAAATAATAAAGTATAATTAAAAAAAAAAGTGGGAGACACTAAGTTCTTTTTAAATCGTAGTTGGTAATTTTTTTTTGAAAATAATACATTGAACATTGAATTAGTTGTGGGAACAAAAGTCACTTGTTAATTTTTCTAATAATTTTCAAGAACAATGATATAATTAAATGCAAATTTGATGCATTAAATGACATGAATATACATTTTTTTAAAGTGTCATTACATAGATGATAAAATTCCTTACAAAATGTTTTTTAACTACACATCAATATTCACAAGGCTTATATGAGTTGGGAGGACTTCAATTTTAGAAATGTAAAATGTCAAATTTCCATCACCATGTTTTACTATAAAGTGAGGTGCATATTCATGAATTCATCCTTATATAATTGTTTTCAAAAAAACATCACAAGCAAACTACAAGACAATTTCCAACATTCACTAATGATACATAATACAAACTTATGTGTATTGATTACCATATTTAACTTGGTAGGAGCATGGAATGAAGCAATCAATAGAGATAACTATCCCAATAAATCAATCTCAAAACCTACATAAAATTCAAGAAAATATATCACTTAAACTAATAAATAATAAATATGTTTTACTCTTTATAAAATATTAACAAATACATTTTAATATAAGTTAAGATATGTTTCAATGTTAGCAGCCTAATAGTTAAGAACATGTGTTTCTGTCTTGAAAGTTACAAATTCAAATAAAAACAATACCACCATCATATTATCTTGAATATGATTGAATACAACTAAAAAATAATAACATCCTCTTCTTTAATACTTAGTTTCCTTAATTATAATTTTCCTAATTAAATTATATAAATTACAATTATATTTTAAATAATATAAAATATATTATTTTTAAAATATTTTCTTCATATAAAAATAATAACAAAATCCAAATATCAATTAAAATTAAATATTAATTTATTCATTATATATTATTTTACTTATTTTATTAAAAAATAAAAATATTAATAATATTATTTATTAAAATGGTTTTGAGTAAGTCTCTATTATAAATCATCTTTTTTCTCGAGTGTCCATCCTCTTCTAATTTGTCCCTTCTTTCCTTTTACACTCCCACCTCACCTTCATTTATTTGTTTTTTTTAAATAATTTTATCATCCTTTTATGTATATGTTTTTGAGGTGTCCTCATAATTCTTTCCTTCTTCCCTATATGTTCTTTTCCTCATAGTTTTAGTGATTACCCCTTTCAATTTGAAGGACAAGTCATGATGAATTAAATACTCATATAACATTTATATTATTTTGAAATTGTAAATAAATAAAGTATATATTAATTAAATAAAAATATATATAATTAATTTAAAAAATATAGATATATTATATTTTAATTATATTATAAATTATTCATATAAATTATGGTTTTTGTATTAAGCAAATTTTTTTAAGTAAGTTTTTTTTAAAGTTCCTTTCATGAAAAAGTGATTAAATATGGCAATTATTCGCTAAAGCTAGAGTCGTCATGATTGGAAACCAACTTTGCTCTGGTTGAGTTTTCAAAATTGGATAACTTAATACATCAAAATTTGTACATAGCCTAGGGGATACTATGATATAGATATAGATTGATAAATCAAGACACAAAATGAAAAAGTATAATATTGTTAATCTGGCCTCAAGATTAATAACTAAGAGGATCCAAAATAGATGAAGAAGACCATTAACAAAAATGATGAACTTGGCGTCCCTCATATGCAACATCAGTCTTGTGTAGGAGGAGGGAGGGTCGGCATCGTCACTCTAGCTATTGCAGAATATGGATGGGCATATTGAGTATTTTCCTTGTCTGCTTCCATAGAAATGCGATGGTCTAGAAGCTCAAGGAAAAAATTAGCATCATTTATTTCGCTGTGAAGCTCAAAAATCAGTTGTTGAAGCATAGAGAGGGATGCAACAATGCGCTCTGAATTAGATTCCTTGGTTGTATTCGAATTCCCTATGGAGGGTGCTTATCGTGAAGTCATTGTTGGGTGGCCTAAGGATTGAGCAGCCTGGCCATGACTGGAGGGATGATGAGAAGTTCCTGGAGGTGGGATCTAAGAAGAATCCCATCCAGTAAAAGAAGTCAGGGCGTAGCCGAGAGAGCACCCTTGCCTATCAAACAACTCAATTTTACACCCTCATCTAGATGATGTGCATCCACTATCATGGTTCTTATCCTTTTTCAGATTGCATGAGGGAGACTTGGGGTGCTTCCCATGAGTTCTTTGACTGTCATTTTCTACAACCTCTGAGATGGGTCATTTGATTGGAATGTGCATTCCTTTACCAAGTTTTGGGTGTCCTCGGTTCCTTGACATAGTGATCACATAAATAATGGATGCTCTAATAAGAAAACTATTAGACTGTAGTTTCCTCCTTCTACTATGTTTCACCAGTTATAAATTAGGAACTGAATGATGTTGTATCCAAGTGTAAAACACCCTTAATAAACCATTCCTTGCATGTGTCATGGTTGTTAATGGCCCATTAAACTTCCAATACCAGAATTTATCACCTCAGACCTCCACCGTGCAGACCTGCATCGCTTTCTTGGTGTGAGATCGAGAAAGGTATTTGTATCCTCACATTTTTTGATGCCTCGTCCTCCAAATCCTTCCACCTATGCCTCTGGCTTGAGGATCAAAGGGATGGGTTGCGAGTGTAATAAATTATTGGTGGAGTGCCATGCACACTATGAGCTATATTTCACCCCATCCAAGGAGAGGTATTCCATGCATGCTAAGGTGTTTCATTCCAAAAAAATGGGGTGATCATTGTGTTGGGAGGAGTCATAGATCATATCCTTGTCTAGCCAGTGAGCCCCGATATTCACTAGCTTATCTACCATCTTGTTAGGTTCTTGTCTGATGTGGGAGGGGATAAGAACTTGATGAGATTGTAAGAGATTATGAAGAGAATCCAGAGTGTGTAGAAGTCTCCATCTTGGGGAGATAGTCTTTGGGGAGGAGCCATGGAGGAGCTTAGTTAACATGTTGAGAATTATCTGGGAGTCCCCTTGTACCACAATTTGGTGATAGTCATGATGGTGGGAGTGGGTGAGACCTTTGATAAGGACCCAAATCTATGCTACGTTATTTGAATCATCTCTGAAACTACCTACTGAGATGTGAAGTATTTATCCTTGTTGATCCCTAATAAAGAAACCAAAACCAGCTGGGCTAGGGTTCCCTTTAGATGCTTCATCAAAATTTAGCTTGATGAAGCCTGGTGGGGGAAGGGTCCATCGAGTGGGGCTTTGATTATGGTTGGATTGACCATTGATTTGAGGAGAAGAGAGGGTAATTTGAAGGTTCCAACCTTGAAGGATTATCTTCACACTAGGGTCATAATATAGATCCTTTGTAGTCTAGGTACTATCCAGAATGGTTTCGACGATAGTTTTCCTAATGTGGAGCCAAACTTCGGTCCAAGTTTGCTTCTTAGAGGAAAATATTATGTGATTTATCTCCTTCCATATTTTCTAGAGGATGACTCTAGGGAGAATATTCCATATATGGTTGAGAATGGGATTTTTGAAGGCTCTAAGCCTCCAACCAACAATAGTATTGACAACACCTTCTCTATTACGGTCAGAAGTGGGCATCACAGGGGCAACTTGGTCCCAGATGAGGGAACTGAAGGAGCATTGATTGAGAATATTTTATTGAGTTTCCTATGATTCCAAGCACAGGTGGAAGATTGAAAGAACTATGAATCCTCTTTTCATCAGATTGTCCCAAGTAAGGATGTTGTTATGCCCAACGAGCCAAAGGAAGGTGTTGATCTTTGGCCATAGTTTGGAGTCCCAAATGTTGCTCCAGATGGAGGATTTAGGAAGCATGGAAAAGTTGGATTTTAGGCCATATGCCTCTTTAGTTGCGAAATCAACTTTGGGTGTGTTTCCATAGTGTAATATATCAGTTCCATGTTTGAATTTGATTATGAACATATTGGCTTCTTCCTTCCATTACTCCAAGACTGGTTGATTTGGATTTCCTAAGTGTGATTCTATGGTTTTCCATCATCACCAGGTATCATGTGGGACATATGGATCCCAAAAGTTAGAAACTTCTTTTATCCATTCCATGGTGGTTTGTGGATGGATATTTTCATACCACTGTTGTTGGTTGAGGGGTCAAATCTGTTGCCAAGAGTCCATCTAGAATAGGGTTGTGGTGCCATTACCTATTTCCAAAAAAGAGTGGTCTTGGATGAAGGATCTATTGCGGTCTTTTGTGTTTCAGATAAGATAACCAGTGTGGTTTTCATTCCATATAATTAGTTGGTCCTCTCACAATGTGCTAGAATATTTGTGTTACTAGACTCTAGCCCAGATTTCGGTGTGGTTCTCAAGCCACCTCCACCAAATTTTCTCCCCCAAAACCTGGTTGAGGTTTTGTGGATCCCTCAATCCCAATCCCCCTGCATGTTTTTTCTTGCACAACTCTTTCCAATTGACCAAGGCCCACTTGTGGCCTTCCTTTGCTCCTTTCTAGAGGAATTTTCATTGTATTCTTTTGATGGTATTGAGAACATAAGTAGGGGATGACATAACAAAAAACATGTATAAAGGGATGAATTGCAAGACCGATTTGAGTAGGAATAGATGGTTTTCTAAATTGAGGGTTTTGAAAATCCAAAAACTTAGCCTTTTCTCCAAGGATGTGAGAAGATATTCCCAAGATATATTACAGAGTGCATTTTCAATGAGAGGGACTCCAAGATACTTGGACGGAAGGGAGTCCCTGGTGAAGACCAGGATTCAAACTATGAAGGATTGTATGGATCTGGGGCTGTTGAAGAAAAACATATGATATTTTTCACGATTGATAGACATTCTTGAGGCTTCACTGAAGTCATTTAGGATTTATGAGATTCTGCTAGCTTATCGAGAAGTGGGAGATCCCATCATCACGGTGTCATTGGAAAACTAGTTGTGTGTAATGCAATTGTTCAAGCCATGTATTGGAATCCCCCAGAGAGATAATTTGACCACTGCAACCTTGATGTAATGGCTCATACTTTCCTCCATGATGATAAATAGGAAGGGGGAGAGAGGTCCACCTTGGTGGATTACCTCGGGAGGACAATAAAGGCCGATAGGGTACCCCATTGATCAAAATTGAGAATAAAGTTGATGAGGTTAGATTGAGGATCAGGCTTACCCAAATTGAACTAAAACTTAAATTGAGGAGGAGAGAGTGCATGTACTACCAACTGAGAGTATCAAACGCTTTGTAGATGTCCAATTTTATTAGTATTACTGGGGTGCTTGTTGTTTTCAAAGAATGAACCGCATCATGAGCCAAGAAAATGTTATCCATAATATGGAATCCCTCTACATAACCAAATTGTTCATAAGAAATGATGTGACGAAGGATTTATTTGAGTCTGAGAACAATTACCTTAGTAAGAATCTTGTAGATAAAATTGCAGAGTGCGATAGGCCTAAACTTCTTGGGATGAGAGACTTGCTCCTCCTTAGGAATAAGGGTAATGAAGGTGGCATTGAGTGATGACAGGACTTTCCCTGATCATATGGAATATTTGATGATCTTCCACACCTCCTCCCTAACCAGGGGCCAACAATAGTGGAAGAATTATGTGGTAAATCCATCCAATCCTGGAGATTTCTTGGTCGACATGTATTTTATTGCTTGGTCAACTTCATCGATTTTCAATGGGATTAGGAGGGCCTCATTTTGTTTTGAGGTGATGAGAGAAGGGATATGTTCAATGATTTTCTCAATTGCTTCAGATTGATCATTTTGGGGCTATATGAGGAGGTCTTGATAGTATCTTAACATTTCCTTTTCTATATCAGAATGAGTGGTTAGGTTTCGACCTTGTGAATATTCCATCTTCATGATTCTATTAATATGTATGTGCTAGATCATTTATCTGTGGAAGAATTTTGTGTTTTTTTCCCTTCCTTCAACCATTGTACTCGATATTTTTTATGCCAAAGTATTTCCTCTAGAGAATATCGGTCTTCTAGCTGTTATTTAATTCTTTCTTCCTCTTCCTGTAGTTGTTCCGTAAGACCCTGATGAATTATTTCTTCCTAATTTCTTTTCATTTTCTGTTCCAGAACCTGTTGGGATTGGAAGATGTTCCCAAAGGTGGTTTTATTCCAAATCTTCAAGCACATCTTGAAGTTTTTCAAATTTTGTTGAAAGTAGTATATTAGTCAACAATGTGAAATGGTTTCCTCCTCCCACAATTGATGGTGATGATATTGAAGGCTGGGGTGAGTAAGCCAAAAAAATTGAAATAAAAAATTATTTTTCATGGGTGAACTTGCAATTTTCATCCATAGTTGAACACGTTAGTGATCAAAGCCTGAGATTTCTAGAACGTTATATTCCATGGATAATACATCCATCATCAGTGTTTTTGAAACCAAGAAGTGATCTATTCTACATGATATGTGTTGGGACCTTGAACTTCTATTAATCCATGTGAATTCCCCATTGATGTTTTCTATGTCTATTAAAACCATTTCCTTAATGGTTTCTTTGAATTCATTAGAATCACGTTCTAGCCTACGAATACCCCCTGCTTTCTCTTTTACTGAAACAATCATGTTGAAATCCCCTCCAAGAACCTAGGGGCATCCACTAGCGATGATGCTTAATCCTCTCAGGATTTGTAAGAATCTCTACTTATCTGATTGGAGCTGGGGATGTAAACATTGTTGATCGTCCCCTCTTTATCCGACCCTATTTCTCTATAGTATGTTGAGATTGTCCATATAGTGGTGAAGAATCTATCTAAAATAATTGTGGCTCAATTCTAGAGAATGGCTAGTCCATTAGTTGTCCCTATAGAGACTGTGTAAATGGTATTATCTTGTTTCCAACATTGGGTGAGAAAGCGATCCATATTTTAGCCTGAGCATTTGGTTTCCTCAAGGAGTAATATATATAGATTCTCTTCTATTATATGAGATTGGAGAAGCCCATGCTTGATTCTCCCATTTAATCCTCTTATATTCCATGAGATGATCTTCATGAGGAGGATAGTTTGGGGAGGGGAATGAAACTATTAGAAATCAATTGGATCTAACCAAAATTAACCATGAAATTACGTACCTCATGGATGAGTCGTTGAGTGGATTTGCGACCTCATTTATTTTCATCTTTAGATTTGTTACGAGTGTCCTTAAGGGGGCATCATTGGATACCTATACCTTTTTTGGCCCTGGATATTGATCCTGTTGTGGAGTTCAAATAGACCTTGTGTACCTTTCTTATCTGATCCATAGGTATGGTGTACAACTCCTTCCTTTGATGGGATTTTTCCAAGTTGACCAGGTCTACCCCTGGTAGTTCTCTTTCATCTAGTTATATTTCCATGTCCACTCCCTCAATGAGTGGATCACCTGCACCATGTGTGATTGTTTCTTTGGGTTTGATCTCTTCCAATACTAGTCCTTCTGGAGTATTTTTTGTGTTTTTTTCTAATTTATTTCCTTGTGGGAATTCGGATTCCTAAAAACCATCCGAAAATTGATTAAGAAGTTCAAAGGAATTATTGGTGCTTGGGTTTTTTCCCTGAGTGGAAGCTTGTTTCCTTATACCTTTCCTACGTCATATTGGTTTCATCATGAATCCATCTTTCATATTATCGTTGGTTCCTGGATCATGCTTGGATGCATTTTTAAGAGGACATTCCCCAAACAGGTGTCCATGCTCATGGAACTTGTGATATCTAAATGGGATGTGTTCATTATCAATTGTATGGATCCATTAATTTTCTTTATATTGCATATTTATTGAGCATGGTAGAGGTTTGGAAATGTTGAGATGTACATTTATTATAGAATAAGAGGTATAAATTTTTGGTTGCATTAGAGACTTTGATGTATATTCCTAGGGTATTTCCGATCCCTGTTAAAATTTCTTCTAGACGGGATTCCTGAGGGAATGAATATAGACAGATCCATACTAGTGCATGGGAGAAACAATCCTTCTCAGGGCTCAACCACTCTATCCAATATCTTGAGAATAAGTCAGTTGAGTTGTAGAAATATGGCCCTCCATCAAAAAATCTCTCTCTCTATCTTCAAGATTGAAAAATATTACTATGAAGAATCCCTTGGATCCAAGTTGAAGCTCATACTGGCCTTTTGGTTTCCACCAATGATGAATCCATTTCATCAGGTCCTTCTCATATGGCCACAGTCTAATAAATTTTTCAATCAAGGCGTGATCCCTCATATACTATGTATTCTCATCGATTCAGATGGTGCTAACTATGTATCATGGGGTTGTCAGCACTTGTGGAAGAATCTTCCCCCATTCATAAATATTAGCGTATTTCGGATGGGAGGACTTGAGATTGATATCCATGGATTTTCCTTTGTTTGATCCATCAAAATAGGTCATGGCTATGAGGTGAAGTAGAAGCTCCAATGGTGACCGAGTTATTACTCCCCCTATATTTTCCACAATCACGTCTCAATAGGACAGGGTTTTCACCCCCCTTTAGATGTTGACATGGATTATTTCAGATATGTTTTCATACATTGATTCACTACAAGTGTAGAAAGAAGGATATTGGGTATCAATCCTACGAGCATTAGAGAAAAACCCTCATAGAAACCCTATTTTGCATAGCGTTTCATCATTACCTTTTATTGATCAATTTGAATAACATTAAATAATTTATTTATAAATAAATAAAAAATGTATAATTAATTTGAAAACAATGATACATTATTTTTAAATTAAATCATAGGTATTTTTAATGATGAGGTGTAAAATCCCTAGATGGGGTGTTAACTCTGTGCACGTGATGAAATTCCACTTGGCTCCTGGCATAACCACCTGGTGTTGCTTTCTCTTCCCAAGACAGGAGGATGACGTGAAAATTAATACCTAGGGAATAAATATTATATGAGCAATTGAATTTCTAGGTACGATGATGGATGAAATCTTTAGTTCTAGTACTATTCCTCTTCTTACGTTTATTTTTTCATTTATTGGAACTCTTAATGTTCAGGACAATGCGTTGGATTTCTTGGTAAAAGGCCCATATTGGGTTCAATTGTATATATCAACTTTCACTGACAAAAAAGAGATTTGTTTCTCTTTTGTCTGGTGGTTTTTAGTCTATTATTATTCCAAATGCTTGTTTATTTCTACTCTGATTCTTCCTCTTCCTTGCATCATGCCTCGTGAGAGGGCCAGGTCATGTCATGGTAGTGGAACCTATCATATTCTATATAGTTGGTGCCACTATCCATCACCCTCTTCTAGTGGCTCTGAATCGACACAACATTCTATGGATTATCAAGAGGAGGGGAACTGTTATGGTCTCCATCTCGAGGAGGAAATTTGGGGTCATTTAATTGTAGAAGAAGAGATGCCATTATTATTTTAACCATTTAACCATGGTAACATATTTAACATATTACCACCAAATATGCTAAATATTAAATATGTTACCATGGTTAAATATGTTAAATATGTAAATATGTTACCATGTATAAAAATTGATATACATGAGAGATATACAAATCAATATACATGTCAAAAATACATTTCAACAAAATCTACAATAAACGTGTCATATATATATATCTCAAGTCAAATATAAAACAATCAATATAGATGTCAATTAGTACCACTACTAGCTATGTGAACCACCAAAGCTATATGCAATCAATATCTTTGATACCATAGGTAGAGGTTCTATTGGTACCTATGTTAGAAATAAATGACAAAAGTACACTATCAAATGTGTCTCCATTAAGATCAACCCATGCAATAGTACTTGGTGTGAACTGTTAAATTATGTACCAAGGCAAGTGTTTCTCTTCCCTAGGCCCTAAGGGGGAGAAATTGCCGAATATGGGTCTTAGTCAAATTAATTTGTGAGATGCAAATTAAAAGATAACTTTATGATTAAAGTGAGGGTGAGTGAAGAGACACAAAATCTCAGCCACCCATCTAATCTAAACTCATCCGTTAGATTAGAAAACTCCTCACCTTCCCTCATGAAGTTGATTAAGGCAAATGGGCGCATCCATTCTTAGAGAGGAGAAATCTTGGTGAGATGCCAAGAGGCTCTTGGTGAGATGCCGAGAGCAAGAGAGTTCAAGAACAAGG
>ML793958.1:203733-213799 GCA_009831015.1 Picea engelmannii
GAATTTAGTTGTAGATTAGACATTTCTTTTTTCGAGAGGGAAAACGGGATAATAGACACCCTCCTTTGTACATTGTATTCATTCTTACATACTGAAGGAAGAGAAGAACAGAGCAGAGAGTCTGTGAAGAACCTCCATGTACAATTATTGAATTAATAGGAAGAGCTTTGATTCAATTCCATGGATGTGTTAGATACTTTCGTGTTGTTGATGTTATGCTTCTGCTTACTTGTTTCTTTCTATGCTTATCTGTGATATGCTGCTTATGTAGTTGCATATGAGGTTAGGAACCGGAGGGAATGAGTTTCAATTGTTTCTCTGCTTGAGCCAGGAGATTCCTGCATAGAGTGCAGTTGAATTCCTCCGCATAGAGTGCGTCGAGGAGGCTGAGCAGTTGAACTTTTGTTCTCTGTGTCCCAGGATTTATGTTGGGTTGTTCGAGCCGGGCAGGTGAGTGCAGGTTGGACGTGAAGTCTCATCGGTAGTCTGAGAAGAGGAAGCCATAAATCTCTGTTGCAAGCGAGTGCACGAGGCTTGAAGAACTTCAACACTTGAAGAGTGGTTGAAGACCGAACGCAGTGAGCGCGTTCGAGAAGGCTCTGAAGGAGTCTGAGAAAGACAAAGCTCAGGAGGGGTAATTCCTTACAAGTGTCGAGGAACAGGCTCAGGAGGAGCATGTATAAAATCCATCCTTAGGAGCAGAAGAAATTATCAGAGAAGGAGAACTGACGGCTGGGAATCCCCGTGAAGTTTCACGAGATCCAGAGGACCGTCAGATCGCGCAGAAGCTACGCGGGAGTTAACCTGTGAATACAGGAAGAAAAGAGCCAAGCTATCGGATATCGGGGTTTCGGCATTCGCGGTTTGACAGGACGAGAGTTTCACACCTCATGGAAATCCCCGAGTTTCTATTCACCGAATCGACCAGAGCTGTCGATCGGAGGAGGGACACGCGGCGCAGGATCCTGGCGGGTCGGGTTTCGGCGTTCGGCGTTCCTAGAGTCAAGGGTTAAATCCCTTTGAAATCGTGACGGGTGATTTCCCGAATCGACCAGAACCGTTGATTGGAGGGAGGACACGTGGCAGAAGATCTGGAGGAGTCGGGATTCGGGGTTTGGCAGGGTCAGTGACCTTGGGATTCAGGAGGCGTGAACTCCCGAACCGCAAATTCCCGATAGAACAAGGGGGAGATAGGTGTCGAGGTGTAGGTCTCTCCACGGGAAGCAGACACGTGGCATCGGGGTTTCGGCGTTCGGGAAATGGTGAGGTAAGAGTTTATGTCCCATAAAATCCCAAGGTGCTATTTCCCGATAGCACGTGTGGGAGACAGGTGTCAGGGCGAGAAGCCTCGCCTGGGATGTTGACAGGTGGCACAAATCCAGAACTTCGGGGTTTCAGCGTTCAGAGTTTTGTGATACAAGGGTTTTATGCCCCGTGAAGTCGCGAGTCACAATTTCCCAAAATAACGGGAGCCGTTGATCTACGGAAGGACACGCGGCATCAGATCCCGGATATCGGTATTCGGCGTTTCGGGGTTTTCGACACCAAGGGAACTTCGCATTACAGATTCGCGACCCGCGAAATCTCGAGGGTGACGTGGCATCGTGGGCCCCGGGAGTAGTGGAAGACAGGTGGCGTGCAGTTGGAGTTTCGGGGTTCGGGGTTTTGTGTTGTAGGAGATGCTCGACACCACAACCTCCGATTTCCCGATAGGGAAATCCCCGAAAGGTGGAAGCGTTGACCCGTTGACTATCGGGGTTCTGGGTTATGAGTTACATGTGACTGCGCTCACAGAATTCGCGAGATCGCGAATTCCGATTTCCCGATTTCCGAAAGGGGAATCACCGAAGGAGTGTACTGTGGGTAGTGGACTCCCGAGGGAGTTGAAGAGAGTTGACTCTTCGGGCCCTTGAGAAACAGAAGGTCCTGGTGGAGCAGCTGGCTCGGTGAGGGGCGAGTTGCGTCATATATTTTCTTGAAAGATTCCATGTCATGTCCTTAATACAACATGCAATAAAAATTATCCAGGTCCTGGCAATGGAACCAATTGTTGGCATGGGTTTTCAAACACAACTTTCGAAAGAAATTACCAACAAATACCCCATCAAATTCGGCATATCCAATATTTAGAAACTGAATAATATCTCACCCGAGATGTTCATGAGAATCACATAGTCTAAATAATTGTATATTTCATGAAGGAATATTGCAAACTTAAGAAACCTAGCCCAATACTATACATTATATCCTATCCATTCACATCAACATTCATATATATAAATTATATTCTAACATATACACCAAGCATTCATCCATGAGAGAAATCATGAAAAGAAGTACCAATTTGGATCTCATTATTTTCATTAATATGCCACATATAAACATTGTAATGGGTTGTAGCCTTCTCAAAGACTCATTGAAACTCAAACCAGAGACCAAAAATCCAAATCTAGATCCAATTTCTCTCTCATATGGTATTACATCAGGAAGACTACATCATTAAAAACAAAACTAGACTGACATCAACCAACATTAACCACCAACAATAATAGCCAACCCCCAATTGGTTCGTGTGCATTCCTTTTATCTACACATAAGCATGAAAATGATAACAACTCTACCATCTCACTAACAACCTCAAGCAAGACCAATCAATCAGTTACAAAATGGTTACTAATCATTACAATTGATCTTTGGTGATTGGATGTGCGTGCACGATTTCTCACAAGTCCTTGCGTAGTACTAGAGTCGACATCGACATTGCACAATGTTTGGAGCATGCACATTAGAGACCTGTTGACATGTGTTGAATATTGAAACTAAGATGGTGTTGAGCCCATAGAATAACTCTTTTTGTCATCATTTTTTTCACTTACCTTTCTTATCATAATCCTAAATACCTAGCACATTCACTATGTTATCCACCATTTCCATCATTTTTTATATCTAATCATGTTCTGATCTACAAAGGGTGAAAACTAGGTAAAAGTTCCATTCTTTTTATATTTTCATGTATTCTCTTTGTCAAATCATTCTAAAATATGGTATCTATAGAAACATGTATATTATGTAGCTTGTCCCTGATTTTGTAGCTGAGTTGTAGGTTTGTATATATGCAGGCATGATACAATGAAAATGTGAATTGGAGGAGATGGAAAATGGTATCCTCCAGCTTCTCCACCTATAAAGTTCAATCCAACATTTTCCAGGTCAACAATGGGGAGAATTCAAAGGCATGGTCAAAGCAGGTGGAAGAGTATAAAAAAGAACATTGAATGATAACATGTTGTTAGCACGAGTTGTGAATCGATTCTAAATAAATCACAGATATTTGATATCAATATTTCATTTGAGAAATTCATGTGTGAAACCATGAATTTCTCATACGTGGATCCCAACATTTTCCCCATTTTCTCTAAAAATATGAATTGCAATCATTTTCCTCTGAAAAATCATAATTGGGGTTTCAAAAAATATTTGTTTTGAAATGTATAAATTCCTATGGGTTCAACAATGAATGATACTCTTGATTTTGTAGTGATTACTATTGTTATTAATATAAGTTCGGGTTTTGTTGCTAATTTAAGAAATATCTCATTTCTTTGTATTTCATGAGAATATTTTATCTTGTTGTTTACTTTACAGTTTATTCATACAGTCAATTTAGCAATTTATAATTGATGCAAGAGGGGCCCTTGTATAAGGTTGCATTGCTCACCTTTTATTTGTTCTTTTCTGTGGTGAATTGAATGTGATTTGATCTTACTATTTCCAATTTCGTTATTTATGATTGTTGTATGGTGTGTCAACACAAGTGCTGGCTATTCATATGAACAATCCCATTAATTATTTTTTTTTGCAATTATAGAACACATTAGTCAGCCTCTAAAAACATAAATATTTTTTGTAATTTCTTTCATTTTACTAGTGAAGGTTTTGAAATGTTTAGAACCAAGTCTGTGTTGATTCTCTTTCATAGTTAAAAGTTGTATTTCTTTGATCAATTAGTAGATATATTTATTTACAACAAACAAATAAGAATATAAACACTTGCATATACTTTTCATTAAACTTCATAATTTTAAAATCCTGGATTGATGACTAAATGTAACAAAATTCTCAATCAATAGAATTGATCGACATTTTCTGGCATCATTGCCAGGGATGTGTAAAAAGGAATTTAGTTTTTCTTTAATTTTAAATCATGATAAGTAGGATGCATGAATATACATAGGGATAATATAGGTAGATTCACTAGTGGTAGAATCACACCCAACACCACTTCACCCACTCCATCACATGGTACTGTAAGAGCCACACCATCATCTAATCCTTTTGTAAGTAGAAATGCAAGAGGAGGAAGAATAGGAAGAATTGTGACTACACAAGAGAAAGAAAAAGGAAAATTTGGAGAAGGAATTTTTAAAACAATAAAAATTCTATCTACTTCACAACAAGATGTCATACTTCCAGTTGAATCTCAAGAAGAATAATTACTTAGTGGGAATCCAAAAGTAGAATTTCCTGAGAACCCCATTGAAGAACTAGAACTCTCGGCTACTTCTAAAGACTATGCATTTTGAAGATTTCAATATGTTAGGAATATTAGGTGACCAAGAATAAGGAAGAAGCCTTGGAGATAGAGAATAACATGAACATGAAGAAAGACAAGAAGGAACCAATACATCAATCATTGAGAATGAATTTGGATTCCCAATATGGGATCCAATAGTTCACATCCAAATGAAGAACATATCACCTTCCACATTGCCTAACTTTCATGGTATGGTAACCAAAGATCCAAAAACTTAGATTTTCGAATTTGATGTGTTATGTTGCACCTATGATTATTTTTTTTTATGATAAAAAAATGAAGTTGTTTCTAGCTACACTCAAGAATGTTGCAATATGTTGGTTTATGGGTTTAGGAACACATGCAATAAAAACATGGGATGAAATGAGGAAAAAATTCCTTGAAAAATATAATTATTATTGTACTAATCAATGAATGAGAGAATAAATTTTTTAAATGACACAAAAAGAAGAAGAAAGCCTTGAATATTATCTAGAAAGATTTCATTATACTATCAAAAGATCAAAACAAAACCATCTATATTTGGATACTTTGAAAGTCCTTTTACTTAGAGGAACTAGAGATGAATGGATTGATGTATTGAATTTAATGGGTAAAGGAGATATTTCTCACCTAACCTATCCAAATTTTTTTTATTTATGCAAGCATATCTCTCGATGGAAGTCAAAATATGGTAAGGGACCTAGGGATTCTATCTCTAGAGTCAATAAATCAGCCACCGAAGGTGTAAGTAGAGAAAAAATTGGCAATTTATTGGACAATTTTAAAACATACATTTTCAATACTCTTGGTTCTCAATTAGATACATTGAATATTAAGAAAAAGAAAGAGTTAGAGGATGTTGCATTAACTATTTTTTTCCAAAGTGTAAGAAGAAGCACCCTTTAAAAGAATTTCCTTTGGATAGTATTGATCTTTGTGGTATATTTGCATACAATCATGCTACAAAGAAATTGCCTTCTTTTCTATGACTCAAAGAACCCTACCAAGAAACTCAAGGAGCTACAAAGAAGTTATGTTTTTTTGAACAAAAGAGACATTGACAACTAAGGAATCCAGGTATATCTCAAGACTCATCTCAACAATTTAATCCATATTTCTCGCAACAATATCCCCAACATAATTGGAATAATACTATGCCTTGGAAAGCATGAGAACCATAGAAAGTACAAAATCAACCTTGGAAGCAAGGTTGGTGAGGATCGACCTATGGAACCATGCCTCCCCAACCTTATCCTATGCAACAACAACACACCCAATACCCTATACAAAACCAATATCTCCCACAACCATATTTCATTCAACCACCACAACCAAAAATTTCACAACCACAGTAACTTCAGTTATCATCAAACCAACCCAACTACCTGCACAACCCATTGTTAACCCTAATAATAATATATCACAACCCACTTACAATGTTGAGATACAAAATTTTCCCACTTATATGAATACTTATATTGGTGTAACTAATATTCATCTTAGATCAAGAAAAATATTTCATCAAAAAGAACCCATTATTGTTGAAGAACCTATAGAGGAGGAAACTCCTAACCAAATAGACAACAATAGTAGTACTAATCCAATAAACTGAACTTCTTCATCTCATATAAATCAAGATCAACAATCTAGTTCTCCACCTTTCTCAGAGAGGTTAGTAATGGAAAACTAAATTACTAAATCAGGATATGATTTATTAGATGAATTGAAGAATGTTTGTATCAAAATTCCATTACTATAATAAATTAAATACATTCCAATTTATGCTAAAACAATAAAGGAATTATGTATCAAGAAACCATGAAGGAAAAAGAAGGATCCACAAATAATTCAAGTAATGGGTACATTGGCAGATCTTATGTCAGGTAAAATTTACATGCAAAAATATGGAGATCCTGACAGTCCCATTGTAAAAATCCACATTAATAATGTTGCAATTGAAACACATTAATATATTTAGGAGAAACAATCAATGTAATGACAGAAGATACCATGGATAAAAAATAATTGTCTATTCTATGTAATACACCCATAGTTTTGAAATTAGCAGATAGATCAACAATAAAACCAGAAGGTGTATTAGAACATATAATAGTCTCCTTGGATTCCTGGGAGTACCTTGTAGATTTCATGGTTTTAGAACAAACTTATAACTTAGGGGGACACCCATTAATATTAGGAATACCTTCGTTAGCTACACCTGATGCATTCATTAGTTTTCAATCAGGGGATATGAGAATTATGCACAGGGATTTAGTAAAGAAATTTAATTTATATCCACTTGCTAAAGATTTAACTGGATCTAAATTTACACAATGCTTTCAAGAAACAAATGATAATGAAGAAATAGTGCAACCCATTTTAACTATTGATCAAATTATGAATTTCAAGAATGATATTGAATAAAATCAAATCATTAGTTTCATTAATAGTTATGATTTTACTCAATATCATGAGGGGTAATCTTTTGATCATAAAGAAATCTTGGATAAATATTTTCAAGAAAATTTTACTATGGATACGTTATCAAAAGTTTCAGAATCAATATCTTTTGGTGCATCTACATTAGGGTAAAATAATGAAGCTATTGAAAACTCTCAAGGAAAAACCTTAAATATAAATTCTAAACTTGAATAAATTTAAAAAAAAAATTGGTAAAGATATTACAAAAACATTTTGGAGCATTTTCATGGGAATATACTAGCATGCATGGAATTCACCCTAACACATGTATTCATCATATTTACATAGATGATAATTCCAAACCTTTCAGGAAACCTCAACGATGAATGAATCCACTCTTGAAATAAATTGTGAAAGATGAGTTGTAGAACAACCTCAATGATGAATGAATCCACTCTTGAAAGAAATTGTGAAAGATGAGTTGAAAAAATTACTTAGTGTCAATTTTATATATCCAATTTTTGACAGCCAATGGGAATGTCCATTATTTATTTTTCTTAAGAAATATGGTAAATGGCATGTTTGTGTAGATTATAAGGAATTGAATAAAGAAACATTGAAATATCAATTTCCTCTACCTTTTACAGATAAGGTCTTAGATACATTAGCAAGTTCAATACTTTTCCTTTTTGGATGTATTTAGTGGTTATAACTAAATAAAAATAGGTCCATAGGATCAGGATAAAAAAACATTCATGTGACCTTAGGGAACATACACTTACAGATTAGTTCCTTTTGGTTTGTGTAATGCACCTGCGAAATTTCAACATGTTGTACTAGGTATATTTTTTGACCTTATCCATGATTGTGTAGAAGTATATATGGATGATTTCATTGTTTATGGAAATACTTGTGAAGAAGAATTAGAAAATTTGAAAAAAGTTTTAATTAGATGCCAATAAACTAATTTGTCATTAAGCCATGATAAATGTTACATATTACCAACTAAAGGAATTGTTTTGGGTCATTATGTGTCTTTTGTAGGTATAAAGGTGGATCCAACAAAGATAGTAGTCATTTCCAAAATTTTAGTAACCAAAACTCAAAAAGATGTTAGAATTTTCCTAGGCCATGTTGGCTACTATAGATGATTCATTAAAAATTTCACAAAAATTGCACATCCATTGTTCAAAATTCTTTCTAAAGATAATGAAATTTTCTGGAACATTTCATGTCAAACTGATTTTGAAACTCTAAAAGAGAAACTTTATGTAGCCACTATTTTAAGAGGACCAAATTGGTCCATTATGTTCCACATATCTATATATTCCTATAACACAAATTTAGGAGTCGTGCTACGTAAAAAATAAAATCAATTGTCTTATGTCATCTATTTTGTGAGTAAAAGTTTGACACCCCCTAAATTGAACTATACAATTATTGAAAAATAGTTCCTTACAATAGATCATGCCATCAATAAATTTAGGCATTTCATTACATGATATGAAGTTTTCATCCACACTAATAACTCAACCATTAGATATCTAATTAATAAACCAAATACTAATGGCATGGTTACTAGGTGACTTTAATTACAATAATTTAATATCACTATACTAGATAGGCCTGGTAAGGAAAATGTACTATCATATTTTCTTTCTAGGATTCACAATGAAGGTGAATTAATTCCTATTAATGATTACTTCCTGATGAACATATTTTTGCGATATCTACTAAAACTCCTTCGTTTGCAGATATTGCAAACTATTTTTCTTTAGGAAAGTTACCTTAGCATATTTCTACAAAATAAAAACAAAATATTATCAAACACAGTGCCACTTATTCATGGATTGGAGGATAACTCTTTCATACTATACCTAATATTATCATTCATAGGTGTGTACGAGAAGATGACGTATTTGACATATTTAAGGCATGCCATGATAAACCATGTGGAGGCCATTTCACTACTAAATGAACTGCATATAAAGTCCTTCATCTAGGGTATTATTGGCCCACTCTTTTTAGATATGCCAAGAAATACGTTAGAAGATGTGACAATTGCTACTGAATATGTAGACCAATGCAAGTAGATGAAATGTATCTACAACCTTAGATACTCATAGAACCATTTCAAAAATGGGCTTTAGACTTTATAGGGCCTATTTTTCCAATTTCTAGAAATAAAAGTTTTATTTTGGTATGTATTGATTATGTCACTAAATGGATAGAAGTTAAACCTCTTTTGAATGCTAATGAACAATCTGTTGTGGATTTTTTTATTTGACATATTTAATCATTTTGGTGCCCCAAGAGACACTTTAACAGATCAAGGTACTCAATTTACGTCAAAATATGTTTAGAGTATCATAGAGAAATAAAATATAAGGCATCAAAATTCGTCCCCTTTCCATACACAAGCCAAAGGGAAGGTGGAGTCCAAAAATAAAGTACTTGAAGCTATCATGACAAAAAATGTTTAATTGCATCACCAAGTTTGGTAAGACAGTCTTCCTGAGGCACTTTGGGCCTACTGAACCACATGGAGGAACACAATTGGACATGTTGCATATGAGCTTGTGTATGGAAAGAAAGTTTTACTACTTATTGAATCCCAAATCAAGACTTTCAAAATAGCAACTAAGTTTGGGATGGATATTTCAGAAGCACAACAACAAATTTTGTCCCAACTCAATGAATTGAACAGAATCCAAAAATATGCATTTCAACATACTACCATCATTCAACAATAGATATGGAGGTGGAATTAAAAATTTATCACAAAGAAGACATTCAAACTAGATGATTGGGTTCTCTTGTTTGACTCTAGATTTAAAAATTCTAAAGGTAAACTCAATACTCGTTGGTTAGGGCCCTATGATATAGAAATGATATTTGATGATGGATCGATCAATATTAAAAACATTGATGAGGAATGAATTTATTTTCTAGTGAATGGAAAGAGAATAAGATTATATTAGAAGGCATTCAACAAAGAAGAATTTGTCCATATAATTTTCTTTTGTAGTCAGAGATGGAGATAATGAGTAAGGGAAATTCTTCCCCTGC
>ML793958.1:213874-226761 GCA_009831015.1 Picea engelmannii
CTAATTCAGTGGTGCAACTGTGCAGATTTATGTTTGAAAACCATAAATGGAGAAAAGAATCCTCAAATAAGTAAGAAGGACATATTCAAATCATGTTTAGAATTTGTTTTTCACCAATAAAGTCATTGAGATTTAGGTTGTAGTAGCAGTGATCAGATGGTTTGATCTTCAGTCTTAAAGTTTCATCATCATGGCAAGCAATCTATTTTTATCGGTCCATGTTCTCAAAATATATGTAGTTTCTTTGATTGCATAATTTTTCTATAGCCACAAACACTTTCTGTAGCTACTAAAAGTTACTTTTAGAAATCAATATATACTTATTAATTTCATCAAATTGTCAGTTTGAGAATAATTTGAATTATGAATTTTATGCAGTTTGTCATATAATTCAAAATTCATTGTAACAAATTTTCTTTAGTTTCTATATTAGCTTCTTTAGTAGAAATACATCAACATATTCATATTTTTTTTTGAACTCTTTATCAATACATATAAAGAATCAATTACATAAAATATTCATCAATTCATTTTAACCTGTCAGCATAGAAAAACATTAGAACGATATTATGAATTTCATGTAGATTGTCATGAAATTTATCTTCAACAACAATGTTATTGTAAACATCAACTACATCAATTTCTTCATCAACATGGAAGGCATTTATTTTCAGTTCCATGATCCTTTTCAAATATATAAGCTACAGAATCAAAATATCACATTTATTGTTGATGAACAGACATCAACTACGTCCGTCCATAGGATCGTTCAATTAGCTCCTTGACCTGAAGCAACTCATTCAATTCCCTTATAGAATCTCCGATGAAAACACGTTCCATAGGTCATGCTCTTATCCCACACGAATCTTTTTTCTCCTAACCGTGATCTTCCCCGACTTAGTTTCGGGTCTCGGAACTTTATGGTTCCTGATATCAAGAGTTCCCTGTCCTCTCGAACTCCCGATCTCTGATTTTCTGATGAGCCCCCTTTTTCCTAAGCTCCTCCCGGCTATGCCCTATTCCATATGACTAGTCCTCATAAGACCACAGCCTTATCTCCTTTCGGAGTTTCACGATCCAAGCGCTCAACCTCTTGTCCCTTGCATCCCCGAAATACTGATTCCCGATTTCTCGATGTGATTCTCCTATCGGGACCTTTCCCGAAGGCTTCGATCGTTGCCACGCATCCGCTCAAGGTCGACAGTCCTGATCGTCTCTCACGGTTTCGGTATTTCAAATGTCGAAAAACATTTGATCTTGGGACTACCGATCTCTTGGATCCCAATTCTCCGCTATGCTAATAGTTGGCTCCTTAAATGGCACTTCCCTCCTTTCGGGGTTTCAGACTTTGAAGTTCTGAAATGCATGGACTTCTAGTCCACGGGATTCCCAATATCTCGATCCTTGAAATGTCGATAAATAGCTTTCCTTTTGGGGAATCTCCTGAATTCTCTGATCTCCTCCACACGTCCTCCTATGATGGATGGTCTTGATTTCTTCTTGCAATTTCAAGACTTTCGCTACTAATTGCCTGACTTCTCGACCTCGAGAACTCTGATATCCCGATAAGTCAACCCTTTTGAGAATTTTATACCCCCTTCTTTGTGCTAAGGGTTAAACCATGTGCAACTCTCTATCGATCCAATGGTTGATGGGTATTTTGATCACATCTAATGGCTCCTGGTAGTATCTTCTTCTATGAGTTCACTCTGATGCTCCTCGGATGTGAAGTCTCAATGGTCCAGAATCTGTAGGCCCATCCAACGGTAGTTGTGCTCCCTCCTGGGCTTCTATGCTTTCTTCCAAGACTGAGAATAAATTCAAATATACAAAGGCTTCAACCTGGGCCTTCCTTCTTCTCTGCGAACTCCTCAAACTTTGAGCTTCGCCACACATATAAAAACGCTAACCCTCTTGAGATTTCCTGTAGCTTCAACCTCCAAGGAAACTCGATTCTTCTTTCCTTTCTCCCTCAGATGGAGAATTTAGATGCTCTCCTGGTACTCCGTCTACTCGAGAAACCTATTGTTGAGCCTATCAGGGTGTTCAGTAACCCCGTGAAGATCCCTCAGTGGATTCTTCCTCAATTTACAGAACTCAAAGAGTTCTCTTTTTCTCTGTTCCTATCTTCACACTGTCTCAATGCCCACCTGGCAGAGTGTCAAGAATCCTAAGTGATTATGACTTCTTAAGAATGACAACAGAGTTCTTCCATAGTGCACTCCTTGCACTGGATCGATGCCCACCTGGCAGAGCTTTACAAAACTCCTCAGAGCTTCTGTCTACAACTGTGTTCTTTCCACACAACCTAGCCTTCAAGGTGTTCAACAACCTTGAGGTCTTCACTAAGTTGTTGATTTCAGTTTATGTGCTGCAGCACGTCTCTGTTTGAACCCGCAGAATTCAAAAATGCACCTTTGTGCATGGCTATCAGAACCTGCAGCGTCCTGTCACACCCTCCTGGTGTGGAGCCTCAAAGACGTCTATCCCTGGAAATCAAACACACTCCTAAAAATGCAAACCTACATCATACATATATAGTATACATTCATATCATATGAAGAACACTCAGAGACATTCATTTAACACACAGTCATGCAAGAAAAACTGTTATTTGTATTAAATGGCAAATGCTTGTATTTACAAGGTGTTCCTGAGCACAGCCTGTAACAAGGTCTCATCTCCTTCTCTTCTACTCTCTACTCACAGATTCTCTCTATCCTCCTACTCACTTCTCCTATGTCTACCCAAGAGATACAATTGATCTTTTTTTACATGAGGAGGCTCTTCGAGCTCTTTCCTCCAAATCCACATACCCTATTCAATTACATTGAATAGCTATCTAGTCCAGCATATGGATCTAGATCTTATCCTTACAAAACATTAAAGGCCTACCTACCTAATTCCTACACAAAGGCATGGCTTCACAGCTCAACATCTTAAACATTAAATTACATTGAATTCAAATTTTAAATGAGGACTGTGCCTCTCTTCATCACACGATTCGAATTCGCTGACGTTGTTGGCTGGCTGGATGATGTGGAGAGATGCTCCTGCATCATACTCCTCAGCTGAAAAATTCATGAGCTCCTGCTCATGAGCTTCCCATCTCAGCTGTGAAAATCCCCATGGATCCCAAATCATCCTTTGGAGTTGTTCATCTGCTCCATCTTCCTGCTGTTGTTGTTGTTTCTGCATTGTTTCTTCCTTTCTGTCCAACTTCTCCTTGCTGATAGTTTCTGCTGACCGGATCATCAACTCTCTGATCATGTCGATCACTTCATCTAGCTACCCCAATGTTTGGTCTTGTTCATGCAGTCTCCTCAGCTGCAAAAACTTTCAGCACATGAGCAGATCACTATGATCTCCCATGCTTTCTTCATCAGCTTCCAACTTCACCTGTTGGATGTACATGCCATGCACTTTCACCCTTCTCTCCAGGGCTTCAGTTTGTTCATACAGATCAGTCAAACTAATGATTTCTTCTTCTTCTTCTTCTTCTGCAAACTCCCATGTTGCAGTCTTTTCAGTCTCCTGGCTGAAAATATTGAGCCATTCCTCAGAATGTTCATTATCCTCTCCTGCTTCTCCTGTTGTTAGCTTCAGTGCTACAGCTTCCTCAGCTTCCTGGCTGAATGCATTGAGACACTCCTTAGAATGCTCATTTTCCTCTCCTGCTTGGGAAGCTTCAAATATCTTCTCCAATTCTTCGACGACAATCTTAGCTAGCTGTCCTTATGTTGTTGTTGCATCTGTAACATAGATTTCTATCTCCTCTTGGGAAAGTGGTAGGATTATCTTGATTCCCCTGATCATGATAAGGCTCCTTAGATCAGCCTCTCGGATGGTGAAAGTTTTCAACTTGTCATCATCTTCATTCACATGGCTTGGAAAAACACATGAATCTTCATCCTCTGTCAGCTCCTCCTACTGATCCAAATCCACCTTTGAGGTTACCTGCTCTGTCAGCTCCTCTGGTTGATTCTGACTCATATGCTCATCCCTGCCCACCCAACAATATGGGATGGTTCTACTAACCTCCTGGAAGTCTTCGATATCCCACAAAAACCTCATACCATTGCCCAGATGGCAATGCGAAATTCCTTGGTTGTCCTCCTGACAGTCCTCGAGATCTCCAGTCGATCTTAACTCCTTTCCCACCTAGAAATTCTTGAGATCTTCAACTGATCCCATTTCACTGAGATCTCTCCCAGTCTCTGGTTCACATATCTGAACCATCTCCTTAGTTCCATCGAGGTTTTTAGCATACCTCAACCATCCTCTTAATAGCCTACGTTGTCTTCTAGCCATCAACTCCCTGACTGACCATTTTTCTTTTGGCTTCTTCATGGGCCATTCATATACCCATCTCAACCTGGTATTCTGCTGCATCCGTAGTTCAAGCTCTTCCATTTTTTCCCTGATGTCGGTAAGTTCTTTTCCCCTTTCAGTTGTACTCATCAGCTCTAGGTTTTTCCTCCCAGCATACCTATGGCCTTCAGTAGCCATGTTGTTTTCTTTGTCTTCCCTCCTAGCAAACCTGCTTCTATCACTCTACATCCCGAGTGTTTTCAGCTTCATCCTATAGTCCTCCTGACTATCTCCTTGATTGTTTCTTACCTGCAAACAACCATCACAGAGTCTTTATCACTCTGTTTTCTTTAGCCTTTTCGCTTCACCTAAAATATACAAGTGAAGTCCCGCTCTGATACCACTTGATGAACAGACATCAACTACGTCTGCCCACAGGATTGTTCAATCAGCCCCTTGAGACAAAGTGGCTCATTCAATTCCCTTCTGGAATCTCCAATGAAAACTCGTTCCACAGGTCTTGCTCTTATCCCACACGGATCTTTTTTCGCCTAATCGTGATCTTCCCCGACTTAGTTTCGGATCTTGGAACTTTATGGTTCCCGATGTCAAGAGTTCCCTGTCCTCTCGAACTCCATATCTCTGATCTGCCGATGCACCCCCTTTTTCCTTATCCCCTCCTAGCTATTCCCTAGTCTATATGACTAGTCCTCATAAGACCGTAGCCTTATCTCCTTTCAGAGTTTCGCGACCCAAGCGCTCAACCTCCTATCCCCTCGATCCCCAAAATATAGATTCTCGATTTCTTGATGTGATTATCCTATCAGGACCTTTCCTGAAGGCTCCAATCACTGCCATGTGTCCCCTCAAGGTGGATGATCCTGATCACCTCTTGCATATTCAGTATTTCAAATGCCGAAAAACATTTTCTCTCGGGACTACCGATCTCTCAGATCCTGATTCTCCGCTATGATGACAGTTGGCTCCTTAAATGGCACTTCCCTCCTTTTAGGGTTTTGGACTTTGAAGTTCCAAAATGCATGGACTTCTGGTCCACGGGATTCCCGATATTGTGATCCCTAAAATGTCGATAAATAGCTTTCCTTTCGGGGAATATCCCGAATGCTCTGATCTCCTCCACGCATCCTCCTATGATGGATGGTCCTGATTGCTTCTCGCAATTTCGGGACTTTTTCTACTTATTGCCCGACTTCCTGACCTCGAGAACTCCGATATCCCGATAAGTCAACCCTTTTGGGAATTTTATACCCCCTTCTCTGTGCTAAGGGTTAAACCATGCACAACTCTCTGCCAATCCCATGACTGACGGGTATTTTGATCAGATCTAACGGCTCTTGGTCGTTTCTTCTTCTATGCACTCACTCTGATGCTCCCTAGACGTGAAGTCTCAATGGTCCATAATCTGTCGGCCCATCCAATGATAGTTGTGCTCCCTCCTGGGCTTCTACACTTTCTTCAAAGACTAGGAAGAAATTCAAATTTCCAAAGGCTTCAATCTGGGCCTTCCTTCTTCCTTGCGAACTCCTCAGACTTTGAGCTTTGCCGTGTGTATAAAAACACTAACCCTCCTGAGCTTTCTTGTAGCTTCGACCTCCAAGGAAACTCAATTCTTCTTTCCTTTCTCCCTCAGATGGAGAATTTATATGCTCTCTCGGTACCCCGTCTACTCGAGAAACCTATTTTTGAGCCTATCAGGGTGTTTAGTAACCCCATGAAGATCCCTTAGTGGATTCTTCCTCAATTTACAAAACTCAAAGAGTTCTCTTCTTCTCTGTGCCTATCTGCACATTGTCTCAATGTCCACCTGGCAGAGTGTCAATAATCCTCATTGATTCTGACTTCTTAAGAACGACAACAGAGTTCTTCCATGATGTAATCCTTGCACTGGCTCGATGCCCACCTGGAAGAGCTTTACAGAACTCTTTAGAGCTTTTTTCTGCAACTGTGTTCCTCCCACATAGCCTAGCCTCCAAGGTGTTCAACAACCTTTAGGTATTCACTGAGTTGTTGATTTTATTTTCTGTTTCATAGCACGTCTCTGCCTGAACCTGCAGAATTCAGAAATGCACCTCTGTGCACGGTTATTAGAACCCGTAGCGTCTTATCACACCCTCCTGATGTGGAGCCTCAAAGATGTCTATCCCTAGAAATCAAACACACTCCTGTAAATGCAAACCTACAACATACATCTACAGTATACATTCATATCATATGAAGAACACTCATAGACATTCATTTAACACATAGTCATGCAGGAAAAACTATTATTTGTATTAAATGGCAAATGCCTGTATTTACAAGGTGTTCCTGAGCACGGCCTGTAACAAGGTCTCAACTCCTTCTCTTCTTCTCTTTACTCGCAGATTCTCTCTATCCTCCTACTCACTTCTCCTATGTCTACCCAAGAGATACAATTGATCTTTTTTTAGATGAGGAGGCTCTTTGAGATCTTTCCACCAAATCCACCTACCCTATTCAATTACATTGAATAGTTGTCTAGTCCAGCATCTGGATCTAGATCTCAGCCTTACAAAACATTAAATTCCTACCTACCTAATGCCTTCACAAAGGCACAGCTTCACAGCAGAACAACTTAAACATTAAATTACATTGAATTCATATTTTAAATGAGGACTACGCCTCTCTTCATCACCCGATTCGAATTCACTGATGCGGATGGCTGGCTGGCTGACGTGGAGAGATGCTCCTGCATCAATTTTTCTTCAACTTTAGTTACAAAGGTGATAATTCAGAGCTACAGATAAACCAAATGTAAACATGAGCATTAGATTGTTTTTACATTTAGAATCATGAAATATAGGAGGTATGAAAAAAATCCTTGGTATAATTCAAAAATTAGAAATTGGAGAATCCATATTCAAAACAAGATTTGATACCTATAATATCTCATGATTACATATATTGATTTTCTAATATCCCAATATTTACGTACCACATTAAAGAAAAAGTGGAAGGATATCTTGGTTCATTATCCAGAAATATCTAACCTGTGAAGGTAGGTATGGGTTGGTTTTATTTTATCATTTCTAGTTACTTATGCATTTCAAGGCTCATGCGATCAATTTTCCCTATTTTCTACTTAACAATGTAAAGAAAATGGCTTCTAGTATTCAAAATAACTCTAAAACATTTAGATAGAAGTCTATATCACCACGGGTTGGTGAAAAGTCTGATAGAAACAAAGATGCATCAACAAAATCATAGCTGGGAAGCATAATAAAGCATTTCAAAGAATATCCTTGGGAGACAATGGTTCGAGGTTCAAAGCGCAAGTGAGGCAAATCAAGGGTTTCATAGGCATAACATTCAAACCTTGAAATTGTAGCTTGCAACGAAGATATAAAAGATGGCGATGGAATTTTGGATCCTAATCAACAAGTAAAATCATAGGGAACAATGAGGAAAGGATCAACACATAATATCATAATGGAATTGAAATAAAAAGAACGAGTATAGAAGGAAATAAGGAAATTAAAGGAAAAATAACTAGTGAAGAAGGAAACAGAGGGATCGAACAAAAAGGATAAAAAGGGGGAAAATAAAGATGAGACCTATGTACAAGAACCTAAGGGAAGTAAAGTTTTGAAAAAAATAATATATTTACCTCAAAGGACTACCATAAGTATGACCAAGGATTTGAGGGAACAAATTGTTGAAATTCCCGAGCAGCTAATAGTTAAAATTATCAAATTCGATAAAGAAGAAGACGTCCTACAAAACAAAGTTGCTCCTTCAAAAATAAACAGAAAGAAATAAAAAGTTACCATGTCATCATCATCTACAGTTCAAAATCCAAAAATTGGTAGCCCAGAGATTGATATGTCATAATAAGAAGGGTATGATTATATCAAATATCTCAAAGAAAATGATTTAGTAAAGGAGTTTGCACAACCGAAATATTATGATTAGGTATCATCTCTTGTTTACAGTCCATTGTTCTATTTTCATGAAGATAAAGACACAATAGAAAAATTAAAAGAAGAAATTAAGGAATCAGAAATTTTGGAAAGTCATATTAAGAAGGAGAATCAAGTTTTGGAAGAACAGAACCAAAAGATGTTGGAAAACGTGGAAAGAAAAAATAAGAAGAATCAAAATCTTAAAGAGACAAATAGAATACTTCAGCTAAAATTTAGATATTTGAAAGCCATGATTATGATGAAGAAGTGTAAACAATCAGTTTCAAAGAAAAAACAAAAGACAGTCTAACCCAAGTTTCAGGGATTTTGGAAGAATAAGGAATAGATTTTGCATTTTTGTCTTTGCATGACATGCAAAATATTCGGTAAGGGGGAATGTTGAGCCCATAGAATAACTCTTTTTGTCATCATTTTTGTCACTTATCTTTCTTATCATAATCATAAATACCTGCCACATTCACTATATTATCCATCGTTGTCATCATTTTTTATATGCAATCATGTTTTGAGCTACAAAGGGTAAAAACCAAGTAAAAGGTCCATTCATTTTATATTTTCATGTATTCTCTTTGTAAAATCATTCTAAAATATAGTAGCAACCAAAAAGAAAAAAATTGTAATATAACTAGCCCTTTATTTTGTAGATGGGTTGTAGGTCTATATAGATGCAGGCATGATACAATGAAAATGCGAATTGGAGGAGATGGAAAATGGTATCCTCCAACTTCTCCATCTATCAAGTTCAATCCAAGATGTTTTAGATCAATAATGGAGATAAGTCAAAGTCATGGTTAAAGAAGGTGGAAGAGTAGAACATAACACACCAAATGATAACAAGTTGTTGTCACAAGTTGTGGATTGAGTCTAAACAAATCATAGAGATTTTATATCAATATTTTTTTTGAGAAATTCATGCATGCAACCATGAATTTCTCATACGTGGATCACAACATTTTTGCCATTTTCTCTAAAAATACAAATTGTAATCATTTGTCTCTGAAAACTCACAATTTGGGTTTCAAAATATCTTTGTTTTGAAATGTACACATTCCTATGGGTTCAATAATGAAGTATTCTCTTGATTATGTAGCGACGACTCTTGATATTAATACAAGTTCAAGTTTTTTTTGTTGATTTAAGAAAGATCTCTTTTATGTGTATTTCATGAGCATATTTTAGCTTGGGTTTTACCTAAAAGTTTAATGATAGAGTCACTTTAGCAAGATATAACTGATGCAGGATGCCCCCCTATATAAGGTGGTGTTTCTCATCTTTTATATGTTCTTTTCTACAGTTAATTAAATGTGCTTTGATCTTATTATTTCCAATTTTGTTATTTTTAATTTTTGTATGCTTTGTCAAAAAAAATGTTGGTTGTTCATATGAACCATCCCATCAATTAAAATCTGTTAAAATTACAAAATTCATTAGTAAACATCTAAAAATAAAAAGCTTATGTATTTGTTTCATTTTACTAGTGATGGTTTTCAGATGTTTAAAACCAAATCTGTGTTGATTCTCTTTCATAATTAAAAGATTTTTTTTTTAATCAATTAGTAGATAACTTGATTTACAACAATAGATAAGAATATGAACACATGCATATACTTTGTATTACACTTTATAATATTACAAGCCTGGATTGATAATCAAATGTAACATAATTTTCAATCAATAAAATTGACTTACATGATACAAAACTTGTAACACATACAAACATCAAAATACAAAACTTATAATGCTAGCACACATGATCTTGCCAAAACTATAATACCAAAAATGATAAAAAAATAAAATTATAATTAAAACTAAATATTATTATACTTATTTTATATTATTCTACTTGTTTTATTAAAAAAAATAACAGAGCTTAAAAAAATCTCAATAACATTATTTATAAAAATGATTTTGAATAAGTCTGTATTGTAAATCTACTTCTTTCTGGAGTCTTATAAATCTACTTCTTTCTGCACTCTGCATCCTCTTCTTCTAGAGTGCCCCTTCCACTTCCTTTTACACTCCGAACTCACCTTCATTTTTTTTTTTGAGGTGTCCTCCTAAGTTTTTGTTTCTTCCCTATTTGTTTTTTTCCTTCATAGTTTTAGTGACCCCCCTTCTCTTTAAAGGAAAAGTGTCTCCTCCTCTGCAGCTCTCAAGACCTAATAATTTGTAATGGAGTAATGAAGTGGCCAAAATCCAACCAAATGATCTGTATTCATGGGCTAGGTAGTAGTGTTGTAGATTATGTGATATATGATATCTCTGTTTCCAACCAAATAACAACTTTTGACCTTTTAAATGACCATAAGTCTGACTTTTATCATAAACCTTTAACCCTAACTCTAAAATTTTCGGTGCATAGGAGCACCATTGAAGAGAATTCTGATAATCAAAGGAATTTGCACTTTGACAAAAGTAAAGTTGACATTTTCTTAAAGGATTTAAATAGTAAATTAAAACTCCTAACTTATAAGGACAACATTGAAGAACTCTATCATAATTTTACAACTACCCTTTCTACTTCCATTAACAAGTTCTCTTTCGAGGTGTCCCATAAAAAGAATAATAGAACAACCAACCCTTGGTATGATAAAGAATGTAAAATTGCTAGGAAATCCATTAGGGATGCTTCTAATGAGCCCTTAAACATCGATAAGATCAATACGTACAAATCCCTAATTAAACGGAAAAAAAGATACTATATCAATAAAAGGCAAGAGAAACTTTCACAACTATACAAGTTGGATCCTAAGAAGTTCTAGAGACAAATTCTAAGATGCAATACTAAAGAAAATAATAGGATTCCCTTAACGGACTAGAATTCCTACCTTAAAAGTCTTTACGAGTTCCCTAATGCCATGGACACCATTCCTATTGTCCCTACAAAGGAAGAAGTTTTTTTCTTTAGATGACATAGAGTTCAGGGTTAAGCGGCTCGCAAATGGGAAAGCTAAGGACATTGAAGGCTACCAAGATGAAATTTTTAAAATCGGAGGGCCAATCCTTATCCCTCACATACACAATCTCTTCAATTTAGCAGTCAGGCAGAGCTTCCCTAAACTCTGGACACAAAGCCTCATTGTTCCTACTTTTAAAAATGGGGATAAAAACATTCCCTCTAATTATAGGACCATTATGATTAGCCTGATTTTAGCCAAGCTTTATGGAATTATTTTGGAAAAGAAGATTACCATTTGGCTAGAAAGTCACGGTAAAAGAGCTAAAGGCTAGGCCGGGTTTAGGATATATCATTCAACTGTGGACCATCTTGTTACCTTTAGGATCATTGCATAGGAGTTCTGAAATACTAAAACCAATCTTTTTTGTTGTTTTGTTGACTTTAGAAAAGCTTTTGACATGGTTCCTAGGAAAAACCTTTGGAATAGGTTGGAAGAGATAAAAGTGCCTCTTGAGTTGAGGGCTTCTACAATAAGGATGTATGAGAACATTATTGCTAAGTTTAAAAGCATTGAGGGTTGGTCAAAAGAGATTAACTGCAATATCAGAGTCAAACAAGGTTGTCCCTTGTCCGCTACCCTTTTTGGCATATAAAATTGATAAAATAGAAGAATGCTTGGAAAACATAGGTTGTGTTGGCCCTACTCTCACTGGTATAGTCATCAATCTTCTTCTTTATTCCAATGATATCGTTCTTATGGAAAGGAATCCCCATGATCTTGAAAACCAACTAAGAATCCTCAAGGATTTTTGCTCCAATATGGGTATGATTGTTAATACTGATAAGACTAAGGCCATGATTATTAAATCCAATAAGATCCCTTATAGCATTGAGAAAAGGATTATTTGTGGATGGAAAGCTTATTATGGGCTTGAAAACAATTGTAAATCAACTGAACTTTGGAGTTGGGATAAGAAGAAACTCTTCTTTGAGACTCTTGTTACCCCTGTTATTCTTTATGGATGTGAAGTCTAGGGCTATAGTATCTCTCGTGAATCCTGGAGAAAGATAGAGAAAATACAAAAGAATTTTATAACCTATAATCTCAAAATTAAAGGAAATACGCCCTATCCCATCCTTCTCGTAGAAACAAGCCTCTCCCCCATTGAGAGCATGGCTATGACTAGATGCCTAATGTATAAGAACAAGTTAAACAACATGGAAGACAAGAGGCTACCTAAAATTGCTTCCAAATCGAGTCATAACCACCATCGACTCAAGCAAGGATGGCATAAAGACACCTAGTCTTGGCTAAACTATTGGGGAATCATGGAAGAAACCATTTTGCAGAATAAAGATACTATTAAAAAAAATGTCCAATCAAATTTTAAGGAAAAAATGTGGTTTGATAAATAGTTAGAGGAAAAAAGAAAATTAAGGTATTATAAAGATGTAATCAACCCTAATCTAGAAGATCAAAATTATCTATCTGTTTTGCCAAGTGTAAAGAAAAAATATAAACATTGCCAATATAAGAACAAATTCTCATGAGCTCCATAGTGAAACTGAGCATTGGTCAATTCCTAAAACGCCATGGGATGAAAGATTGTGTCACCTTTGTGACACTAAGAAGGTTGAAGATGAAAAGCACTTTCTCTTAGATTGTCCAGCCTATACCCATATTAGATCTCATTTTCAAAATATTGATCACACTA